>WNWK01048693.1:0-13460 GCA_009830355.1 Cherax destructor | reverse complement strand
TACTGTGTAATATTGCATATTGTTATAATATGCATATTGGCAAGATGGACTAGTTTTATTTGTTACAAAATTGTAATATTGTTTACATGTTGGGAAGTGTTTCTAATTAATGTACATAAAGATGTCATTAATGTACGTAATGATGTCATTTGGCATATGTAATTGTATATATGTTTTTAAAATAAAATATAAAAAAAAAAAAATAGTAACAATTTGCAATCATTATATTTCTACCTATACATTGTGTAAATTGTTTTTGATTATTTGTTAAGTGCTGTAGTTTGGAGTAATTAACAAGTACGTATTGCAGTGTTTGGTAACTCTCCATAAGACTGTGGCCCAGTTAATGACCTTGAAAAGACCTGCAGGCCACTGACACCCATATTGCCTTTGTCTAGTGAGGTGAATGTCCCTTGACCCTCCTATACACCGGTATCCTTTAACCCATCTCCAGTGTAAAACTGCTGTGTCAGCTATGAGTATAGTTGATGGCCTTGATGACGTAAATCCTGATGAATGCTAATTTGAAACATACCTTAGTAAACACTCTCGGAGAAAGGAACGAGGCTTCCAGAGAAAGCTTGCTGCAAGCAATACAGGGGGCGCACACCCTCCCAAAGCTGTCAGGTTAGATTTCCCTAACAACACTGATCAAGAGAGTAAGTGTAATAGGTTTTACGAAGCTAGTGTAGACAACATTTATAGACAAACTTCTCGCTAAAGAATATACCAACATCAAACTCCGAGCTGCCCCACCTAGGGCACCTAAAGTGCTCATTGTCATATACAACGTCAACAAGCACTTGAATCCTAAATATCTGGTGTCAGAGCAAGTTGCAAGCCCTCGTCGACTTCCCAACGATCTGATATTAACTGAGTAGACTGGCCAGGGGACTTTGCCATGCTATATTCACTCCCGTGCTGCCCTCAACATGCGCTATAATATTGCATTGTACAGACCTCCTCAACGTCGATGTTATAAGTGTCAACGGTGGGGCCACATTGCCAGGAAATGCCCAGCTAAGTCACACTGGTGTGCAGTGTGTGCCAATGCTCATTCTTCTGAACGGTGTTATGATTTGATCAAACAGCACCAGACTGTTGCTAAACGATGTATCAGAGCAAGTTGCAAGCCCTCGTCGACTTCCCAACGATCTGATATTAACTGAGTAGACTGGCCAGGGGACTTTGCCATGCTATATTCACTCCCGTGCTGCCCTCAACATGCGCTATAATATTGCATTGTACAGACCTCCTCAACGTCGATGTTATAAGTGTCAACGGTGGGGCCACATTGCCAGGAAATGCCCAGCTAAGTCACACTGGTGTGCAGTGTGTGCCAATGCTCATTCTTCTGAACGGTGTTATGATTTGATCAAACAGCACCAGACTGTTGCTAAACGATGTATCAATTTTTTTTTTTTTTTTTTTTTAAATGTTAAACCTAAGAAAAACATAGCAAAACATCAACTTAATCCTACATGAATTGCCACAGATACCTGGGCCAACTGCACCCAAGCACACCTGCACACTGTCGGTTGTCTAACACCTAATACCTCCTAACCTCAAGCCTGCCACATAAATGCAAACTGCCAGCACATCACCGACAAACCCTACTACTTGAACTTTAGATTACACTACTACATCCTAGAGGAAAACCCCATGCGTCCATGACCCTATGACCCCCAACCAACATCACTCCAAGTCTGAGTCAACACACCTGAAAATTACCTACAACCCATAAAACCCCGAAACGTCCAAAATCTGACACCCACGATACCACCCGACCCAACCCATCCTAGCTTCAACCCTGTATACCCACGCCTAACCAACCACACATCAATCAACCATACTATACCCTAGTCAACCCTTTCCGATATGCTCAACCTCCCCTCCCCCACTCGACCAGTCCCCCGATTGGCTCCTACTTCATCCCCAAAACCTTAAAAGGGACACCACCATCATCGTTCTATAACCCTCAGAGAAAGCCTCAACCCAAGTTCTCCCATACAAACCCTGATTCCTACATTTCGTCCTGTAAAAATGTGCCGCCAAGGCACGAACCCGCTTCCCACCCACTACCTCGCGCATACCCGACGACACATATATGAAATCAACCACCAGGTACATTAAACCTCTACGTACATTTTCCTCAAACCACCAATATCCAGGCTTAAAGCCCCTAACATCGAAAGCCCACACCCACCTACACTCCTCAGAACCCATCCAAACCATTCCCGTACTCGCCCTAAATCTTCACAAAAATACACCGCATGGTACGACGTATCCAAAACCCACATCTCAAACAAGTACCCTCACTGCTAAACCCATTAAAAACAATTGCGCTTAGAAGCCAAGATTCCATGTAGGAATCAAAAAACCATCTCCCTAACCCTCGCCCTCAGCCTCAACTTCCGGAAACCTACCCAAGTCGCCCGCCAATTATACTTTGGGTACTCTGCTACCCTTGCACTATACCCCGCCTCCCCAAGCTTGTCCAAAACCCCACCCGAAAACCCCTTGGCTCTCTGACAACTAGTAAAACCCTCAACATTGCCTCTCATAAACTCAGGTCACATCCACTCCACCACCTCCGTACCTCATACGTTCTAACAGCTCCCTCCCATCCCAACACTGCCAACACACCCCTGTGATCGGAAAACCCAACATCAACGCAATCCACGCCCTCCACTATAACATCCTCGACACATACACACGATCGAGTCTTGCAGCATATCCCCTACGTATGAATGTATGTTCTATATGCCACCCACCGCCCCCTACCACATCTCTGACTCCTGCCGCACCCAAAACGTCACACAAAACCCCCAACTCACACCCCGCCCCTCTCGGTTCCACATCCCTCTTCCTTATCACACAATTCCAATCCCCTGCGATAATAGTCACAACCGGCAACCCACGTAAGAAATATATCAACTCTCTCTCACAAATTCTTCCTTAGTTTTTCTACAACTTATAGCCGGCATATAAACTCCCACTATACACACTCTGACATTCCCCATAAACCCTCAACCCTTACCACCCTCCCACCCCCCCTCTTCCCATGCCAACAACCGAAAGGGACTGGTCACACGTATTCCTATAGCCACCCCTCCCTTGAAACTACCCGCACTACCCGCATAAACTGTAAACCCACTTAATGTCAAATCTCTCCCCATCCTATAATTATGCTCTTGCAATATACACACATCCACATTTAAACGTCTTAATGTCACCTCTACCCATTTACGTTTGACCTCCGCTCGGAGGCCATTTACATTCATCGTTAAACACCTGAAAAGAATGCAGGGGGCTTTCCTCTACTTTTCAACTTCCTCGTCACTACCGACTTTCCCTTACTAATGCTCTCTTCCTCTACTGACACTCCCAGTACTTGCCTGTCTGCTTTCCTGGTTCTCCCTCCCTCTCTACCCTTGACACTTCCACGTCCCCCTTTTGCCACCTCCACCCAGGCCTTGCACACCTGTTGCCCAGGTGTTAGGACATCGTCCTCAACTAGACAACTAGGTCTTTTCCTGGAGTCCCCTGTAGCCTCCATAGCCTCACAATCCTCTCCCCTGTGCACTTCTACACCAACCTCCTGGACCTGAAGGCAAGGCCCACTCTCTGAGACGCCCATCACACTCGTCTCACTCTCGTCCCTCCTCACATCTGATCCTAAGTCCACCACACCATGCTGTGTGCCCTCACACACAGGACTGTCCAACAACAGTGGAAAATCCTCCAAAAGCGGCTCAGACAAAACCAAGTTCACACCTTCCGGCAGAGCCACTTCCTCCGTCTCCGCTGTCTCGCCATCCTGGGTCACCTGTGACAACGTTAGTACACGCTCATCCTCCTTATCAACAATGTCACTCCATTGTCCACTTGGCACCACGCTCATATTCTCGTGTGGCGACTCATCCATAGCATCCACGACCACCACTTCATCCTTCCTCATACCATCAGCAGCACCATGTCTCTGATGGCCCATCCGACGATCACATGCCTCCGCCACATGTCCAGGTAATCCACACAGGCGACACGTTCGAACTTGGCCTGCGTAAGTCACATAGACCTGCTGCCGGAACTCATCCATCATGACGTAAGAAGGTATCTGACGTTTGAGCATCATTTTCAAAGGAAATGAACCTTCTTGCAGCCCGTCATAAGTCCCCTGTGCCCACCGGCCCACCGTGGCTGCATGGACGTCACCAAATTGACTGAAGACGTTTCGCACATCAACATCCAACGCTTCGAACGGCACGTTTCGAAGCCGTATATAAGTGTAGTACCAGGACACATCTCGAAGCCGTACCTCTAATCCCCTGTTGACGACAATCCTCTTCTCCTGATACGTTTCAACCACTCGCTCATATGCGCTGGCCACTGCAAACTTGACAAAAATCCTCGACGAACCGTTGAGAGATATTCCAAATAATTCTTCATTGGATATCACTAAAGAATCCCTCAAAATAGCTGGGAGGAGAACATCTGCGTTGCTTGTGTAAATCGCGCCCTGCAACACTTCAATACATACAGTATTGACACGTCGTCTGTAGCGCTCCACCATGTTGATGAAAACTATAGCAGCTCATGCTGACTGCAGTGTGAGGGTTGCCCACATTGTAGCCAACCACACCTCACCTTGCACCTCCCATTATGACCCCCCAGGCCTACCAGATACCTGGAGTCTGAATACTGGCTCATGCCTGCCCTCAGACAATGGGGTTGAGCACTTCAACTGGGAGGCACATCAACAGAGCTCCATCACGTCTGCTGTCAATGCCAGTCTAGCTGAGTCAGCTGACAGTCAGCCACCGAGCTCAGCTGACCGGGGCTTCACGTGTCCAGATGTTCCTAGTCTTGCTCGTGTGGTATACAACCTGAAGTCTCACATAGGACTACTGGAGAGACGGCAATTCCACCTGAAGCAACAACTTGAGCAGCACAAGGAAAGATGTGTAGAGCGTACCAATAGCAAGATTGTCCCAAATTCTGAAAGCGAGTGTAAGACTGATGAACAAGGTGGTGGTGGTGTCCTTACTTACGGCAATGACGAACCCAACAGCTGTGTTGATAACTATAGTGAGCATCATGCTGAGGGCAGTGCTGTCTCTGATGTTAGTAATAGTTAAAGTGTACTATAAGTATTGATGCAGTGTGATGAGGGCAGTGGTCTCATAATGTTAGTAATAGTGATGTGTGTCATATAGTGGTGGTGCCAAGGTGATGAGGGCAGTGGTTTCCATAATGTTAGTAATGTTGTGTATAGTGTGAATGTGATGAGGCGTGTCATAATGTTAGTAAAGTAGACATGTAAGTGGTGGTGCCAAGTGTGATGAGGTTAACCACATTAACATTAATGTTGAATATAGCACTGCTGATAAATGTAATGAACACAATGTTGGTAGTGGTGTTGGTGATGACAGTTATAGTGATGCGTGTAATGCTAGTGGAGGAGGGAATGTGAGTGAGTGCCACCTATCATACATTCACACATGAACAGCGTCGGCTCTGTAAACAGACTGCCACGAGGCCTCACAACTGGAGCACTCAGAAAACTCATGGACCAGGGTAACACTGCTGACATTGATAATGTCTGCTCTTTATATGAACAATTTTTTCATTATGACGAGAAACTAAGCCAGATTCCAGGACTTCTATAATGGATCAAAACGTGTATAAACATAATATTTTTAGCTGGAATATTGCATCACTTAGAAAAAGACTCCTGACCTTCATCATAAAGTAACCACCGAACCCATTGATATTGTGTGTCTACAAGAGTGCAGAGTCCTTGAAAATCCCAGCCCCCTAAATTGCCATCATTTGTTGCATATAACCTTAAATCTACTAACTCTTGTGTTCTATATATTAAAAATCACTTCCCCATCAACTTCTACACATAAGAAAACAAAGGGACTACAATACCATGGTGTTAGGATTTATATTGGGAACTCTGCTCTCAACATATTTAACTTGTATGCTCCTGCTGATAAGTTCAATTACTTGGAGCTCCCAACTTGTGCTCAGTCTGAGCCTATTCTTATCATTGGAGATTATAATGCAAGACACAAAAGCATTGGAAACTCACAGTTTGGTAATCGTAATGGTAACCAACTGTTGTCACTGTTAAATAGTCATGATAATGTGCAAATTGTAGGTGACCTTGAAACCACACATATCTATGGAGGCATCCTTGATCTGTGCCTTGACTTCAACATTACTTCTGCCAGCTGTGAGTCTTCCATTGTAACAGATATATCATCAAACCATTTCCCAAGGCTAATCTCACTAGATATAGGTAATACTATCCTTCCTGGTGGAATATTCAAACGGAAACGTTTTAATGTTCCTCCTGATCAACATGAGGACTTTGTTGCACATGTGACTGACTGGTATAATTCCTATGAGTGTTCCTCTGTTGAGACCTTTAACAATGACCTTGTGAGCAGTATTCAGAACTACTTAGAGCCGCCTCAAAAACCTCCTGGAACTCTTAACCCAACCAACTTCCATAACAATCATACCTCCTATAATAACCATACTTATTACAATGATCTTAAACTTCGAACACTGAAACGTACTGCTCGCAGACTAGGCCTAGCCTATAGAAAACATCGTACCCCTGGAATGCTGAAGCTCTTTCAAACTGCCCTTGCTGCTGCCAGAGAGTGTATGACAGAGCTGCGGCAAACTGACTGGGAAAAAATTGTCAATGGTCTCAATGCTCACACCCCACTTAGCCGAGCATGGAGGGACATAATTATATATATATATATATATTTTTTTATATATTTTATTTAAAAACTATGTACAATTTTACATATGTCAAAAATACATCTTAACAAATAAACAGGCGACAATCAATTGTTCAATGTTAAGCTGTTTAAACCCGACACAATATATAGTATGACAAACACAAGCTATGTACCTCTATAACCTCCTACTAACACCATCCATACACTAACCAATATTCTTTATACATCAAGATCACAAAAAAACATATGTACAAAGGTGCAGTCCAATGACAATTGATACATGACCATTATAAACATCACTTGCACTTAATAAGTACAAAAATTATATATATTACTGTAAACCCTATCTCACTGTTTAATTGCTTCACACTCACACTCCTATTTCTCCTATTTCCTTATGCAGTACATATTACAATTATAAAACCCTTCAATGATCCAACTTG
This sequence comes from Cherax destructor, assembly GCA_009830355.1. Classification (NCBI taxonomy): domain Eukaryota; kingdom Metazoa; phylum Arthropoda; class Malacostraca; order Decapoda; family Parastacidae; genus Cherax; species Cherax destructor. The sequence continues at coordinate 6,253 of WNWK01048693.1, read as the reverse complement.
CATCTCAAAATGCAAAATCTGTTATGGTATAAACACATGTCCCCCTTCCTTATCTACACTCACTTGTGTTCACCATTTGGAATTCAGCAAACCCCCAATTACTTGCTACTCTTTGTACAATATACACATTTCATCCTATATGCAACACAAAATATCAACAACGAGAACAATTGAAAGCTTAATATGTTCTCACTCCTATTGTTGTACAAAAATAACCCCAAAACCTAACCTACACACACCCATCCTCTACCATACAAATCCTAGCATGATTCGCTGCCCGACCTTGGTCGTGAGCAGGTGTGCTGGCAAGGGTCTCTGGTGGACAGTGGCCACAACCTTTAGTTTCAATATGGCGGCAAATACCGGAGGCGGATAAACACTGTGTGTATTGAAGTGCTGGTGGGAGCTATCTACCCATCCAATGCAGAAGTATTATTGCCTGCCATAATTCGGGACGCTTATGGAATACCCACGGAAGATTTATATGGAGTAGCGCTAAATGGAGCCTCTAGGGTATTTGTGAAATTTGTGACCAGTGGAGCATATGAACGAGTGGTTGACGCTTACCAGGACAAGCGAATGGTCGTTAGTGAAGGCTTGGAGGTGAGGTTACGGGACGTGTCGGCTACGTATGTTTGGATCAGAGTACGTAATTTGCCATTTGAGGCCGATGCTGTTGATGTAAAGAGGGTCTTTCAGGCATATGGAGTGATACATGCCGCTAACATTGGGAGGTGGACCCAGGGGGCCTATGCTGGTATGCCGGAAGGGTCGGTCAGTCTCAAGATGACATTGAGGAGACCAATACCTTCGTATGTTCTCCTGCCGGAATTCCGCACACAAGTCTATGTTACGACGTGGGGCAGGTGTGAACGTTAGGCTATGTGGGCAACCGGGCATATGGCACTGGCATGTCACCGACGGGATACCAACCCAGCGACAACATGGTGCCACGATGCAGGAACAAGGGGAGACGACATTGCAGGATGAGGCTGTACATCAACAGGAGCCAGCAGCTACGGGTGAGCTGATTAGTACTGGCAAGTGGAGTGACGTCGTGGAGGAAGAGGTGGAGGTGGTTGTACCACTGCCACCGGTGACACAGCCGGATGAGGATCGTGGCTCCCTGGATCGTGAGGTGCGGAGGGAGGATGACGTATTGATTGACTTATCTGGACCTCTTTGGAAGATTTGCAGAAGATGCTAGATAGCCCGGCGCCGGTGGCAGACGACTATGTGGAGGGTACCTTACCAGAGATGGCGGCAAGGCCAGGTGAAGTGCTGAATGGGCGTGTAAGTATGGAGGCAGGTGATGGTATGAATGATCAGGTGCAGGTGTGTGGTTGAGGCTGAGGTACATAGGGGCGTGTCGGATGTGAGTGGTGAGGCAGCAGGTGAGGTCATGGAGGTAGCAGAGGGATCCCACAAGAGATCCAGTGGATCAGTGGAGGATGATGTGTTGACGCCAGCTCAGAGAACCAGCAAGAAATTATGGGCGGATATGGCTAAGGGCGGGAAAGGCATGGTTAAGGGTAAAGTCACGGGCGGAGAGGGAGGGGGTAATGGTGGGGGAGGACTAGTGATGAAGCTAGGTGGGTCTAGATTGGTGAAGCATCGTGGGAAGCCTCCAATGAAACCTTCAAGTGTCTCTGTATGAACGTTAATGGCCTTCGGGCAGAGGTTAAACGGTTATGGGTGGAAGCAACTTTAAGGAGAGAGGGGATTGACGTATGTTTCTTACAGGAACACAATTTTAAGTGTGGTAAGGAATTGTTGCTAAAGGGTTATACTTTATACACGGGGAGTACAGTGAATCTCAAGGGTGGGGTGTTGGTGGAATTAGGAGACCAGCCCTTTAGTATGAGGTATTGGGAGGAGGTGGGGGATGGGAGGATTGTGAGGGTTGATGGGGTATGGGGAGACATACCTGTTAGTTTTATTGGGGTTTATGTGCCTGCTACCAATGTACGGAGTGTAAAGGAAGCTTTTGTGTGTGATTTTTTAGTGTATGCTTTAAGGGGCTTGCCTGAGGTGGTAATAATAGCTGGTGATTGGAACTGTATTATTCGGAAGCGTGATGTAGAGCCTCGAGGCTCGGGATGTGAACTTGCAGTTTTGAGAGATGTGTTGGGGGCGGTGGGAGTCAAGGATGTGGTTGTGGGAAGGGATGCTTTGGTGGAGCATACTTTTTTTAGGAGAGGATATGCAGCACGACTAGATAGGGTTTATGTAGCGTCAGGTATAAGTGTAGGAGACGTGCGTCTTCTCGATGTTGGGTTCTCTGATCAACGTGGTGTAGTGGCGGTGTTGAGCTGGGTTGGGGCTGTCAAGATATATCCAGGTCATTGGAAATTGAATGTTCGTTTGTTACAGAGGGATGGGGATAGGATGCTTTTGCGGACTGGTGGGGAGGGTGTGGGGAAGGGCAGAGGGATGAGGGATGAGGTGAGGTGGTGGTCTTCACAGGCGAAGGAGGCGGTGAGGGATTATTATAGGAGGCCGAAGTGGAGGAGGCGGGTTATAGGTATGGTTTGCAACGTTATTTAGAAAGTCAGCTTAGGTCTTGTTATGTAGGGAGAGGGGGAGGAGGGGGGCATCAGGCAGAAATTAGTATGCTACGTGGGAGGTTAAGGGACATACAAAATGATAGATTTCATGCGTTCAGGGTCAGGTGTCAATTGGATGAGGTTTTATGGGGAGATAGGCCCTCGGGCACTGTTTTGAGGAGGTTTAGGAAAAGGAGGAAGGGTATGATTATCTCGTCGTTGAAGGTTAAAGAAGACCTGGGAGGGTATCAGAAAGGGCAAGTGTTAAGTACAACTGATGCATGTGTGGGTATGCGGGATGTTGGTTTCAGCAAAAGTTTAGGAGAGTGGATGGGAATGAGGCAAGTCCAAGGATCATTTTGAGGGAATACAGGAACATCTGGGGAGGAGGATAGAAGGGGTTAGGGAGGACGTACATCAGAGGCGGAAGTATGGCAGGCAGTGCAGGGATTAAGGTTAGGAAAGGCACCTGGGGTGGATGGTTTACGAGATTTTTATGTGTTACATTGGGAGGTGTTAAAGGATGTTTTAGTGAAGATCTTTAATTAAATGAAGGATAGGGATATATGGAGGAAGAGAAAAGGACAGGGGTGGTAGTGATGGTACCGAAGGGAAAGACGGTGATAAGATGAAGGGCATAGAGCTATAATGTTGTTATGCTCGGATTATAAGATCTTTGGAAAATTCTGGCGAATCGAATGAAGAGGGTGTTGGAGAAGGTTTTAGATGATGGGCAACATGGTGTCGGGCGAATCATAAGGACTGGGCATAGAAGGATTAGGGAGTTTGTGGATAACAAGTGGGGAGGCGGGGTGCTAGGGTTTAGATTGGGAGACTGCATATGATAGCATAGATCGGGAATTTTTGTTTGGGTTTTTGTTGGGGTTGGGGTTTGGGGAAGAAATCGTGGGGTGGGTTAGGACTTTATTTGACCGGGCTTTGCAAGGGTCCAGGTAAATGGGAAGTTGGGGTTCAGGTGAGTTATGAAAGGGCTTGGGGCAGGGTTAAGCCTCTGTCGCAAATCCTGTTTGGGTGTATGCAGGACCCTTTCTATAGACTGGTTAGGGAAGGGTTTGGGATTGTGAGGGGGTAAGGGTTGTGAGTCGGGCATAGTGGGATATGTCGATGATACAAACGTCCTAGTGGGTAGTAGTGAGGGCTTATTACATGTGAATAGGATTGTGGGTATGTTTGGGAAGTGACAGGTATGAGGGTGAATAGGGTAAGTCAAGTTTGTTGGAAGTAGGTGCATGGGTGGAGGACGTGGACAGTAGGGGCAGTTGGAAGTGCGTCGATAGGATTACAATTTCATGGGTGATATTCAGTCCATGATAGGGAATTGGCAAGAGAATTGAATTCGGTTGCTGGTGGACAGAGCTATAGATAGGTTGGGGACTAGGTCTAAGAAGTAACACTGTTGCAACGGGCAGTGGTGGTAAATGTTTTAGTATATAGCAAAATGGTTTGTTGCTGCTAGTAATCCCTTCCGGGAGTGTGATGTGAGAGATTGTTTGGGAAAGTTTTTCGTTATATTTGGAGTCCATGGAGGCATTTTTAGGTAGGGAGGTGGTGACTACTAGGTTGGGGTTGGGGGTTGGGGTTGATACCGCTACGTGACAGGCTTCAAAGCATTTTTGTTAAGCAAGAATATTGGTAGGTGGGGTACAGGGGGAGGGAGGGTGAATGGGGTCATGCAGGAGGGGTACGTAGGGGTGGCGGGGTAGGGATCTGTTGAGATGTGAGGATATGTTGAGGTTCCTTTGTTGTCTCGGGAGCCTGGGAGGGTTAAAGAGGTGTGTTGGATAGAGTGGGGAAAGGGGGTGTGGTGCAGGGTGCAGGTATTTATCCTATGTATAATTGGAGGCTAATGTGGCGTTGGATGAAGGTTGCAATACCACCAAGAGTGCGTGAAACAGGTTATAGTTTTTATTGGGTATTTTAGGACGCATGCACAGTTGTTTAGAATGGGCATCATTAGGGATGGGTTGTGTGGATCATGTGGGGTCCTGGACACGGCGTATCATACTCTGTATTTCTGTGATACGTTGGTGGGGGTCAGAGAGTGGTTTGTGGGGTATTAAGGAGGGTGGGGCTTGATACCCTGAGGGCTTTGTGTTTGGACGTGGGGCTTTTCCAGAGGACGTTGGTAGGGCGGTAGTTTACTTGGTGGTCGAGTATATACATATTTTGTTGGTAATGCGAGGCTCCCAGAGCACAGCGATCCGAAACGTTGGCGAGGTATATATAGGTCTAATGTAGAAATCAGGTTATATATGCGGGGACATGGTGTAAAGCTTTCTCTCACGGTTATAGGGAATTGACTATAGGTATTCTGTTGGGGGAGTGAGGGGGGAGGGGGTTAGGTACCTCATTAAAGGGCTGGTCGAAAAAAGGTGGGATGGTATGGTCAGGAGTGTCTGGACAGGGGGGTTACATAGGGTGACATGGCATTATTATTATTATTATAATCAAATAGAAGCGCTAAACCACAGGTTATACAGCGCTGCAGGTTATTGTAGGATGCAGGGAGAGTGAGTTGTAAGAGGGAGATGGACGATTAGTAGGGTATGGAGTGCTAGATGATGGTGGGTAGTGCAGGGGTGGAGGGTAGCAAGAGATCGAGGTAGAAGCGACTGAGGGAGGTGCTAGAGGTATAATCTTCAGAGTTTGTAGTAAGTCAGTTTCTGTCAAAAGTCAACAAGAGAGTCAGGATTAAAGGAGGGTCCATCTGCAAGAAGGGAAGGTAAAGAAAGGGCCGCAGAGCGAAGACGTCGTTGGAGGTAAATTCTGCGTGCTCGTTGATAGAGTGGGCAGTCCAACAGGATATGTCGAACAGACACTGGAACCTGACAATGCTCACAGAGAGGGGCAGGGAGCCTCTCCATGAGATACCCGTGAGTAAGACGAGTGTGGCTGATGCGAAGACGGGAGAGAGTAGTCTCCCAACCTCGACATTGGTGACAAGAAGAAGGCCAGAAACCTATAACCGGTTTAATAGAATGAAGTTTGTTATTCAGCAGGTCAGACCAGCGTTGTTGCCTAACGGTGCAAGGTGGGTAGCAATGACCGCAAAATAATCCGTGAAAGGAACACCTCTATATGAAACTGGAAGGTCATGTACTGCTGACCGCACAGCAGTGTCTGCCTGTTCATTGCCCTCTACGTCAACATGACCAGGGACCCAACAAAAAACAATATCTTTATGCTTGCTAAAGATACGGCATAACCAAAGGTGGATACGAAGAACTAGGGGGTGAGGTGTATCAATTTTACGGATAGCCTGTAAAGCACTAAGGGAGTCTGAAACGACCACAAATGGTGACTCAGGCATAGATGCAATACGGATAAGTGCCACAAGAATGGCATACAATTCAGCCGTAAATATGCTAGCCGAGGGTAATAGATGCCCCGTACAACGCTGTCCGGAAACACTGCTGCGAATCCGACGCCGTCAGATGACTTTTAACCATCGGTGTATACTGCGATGGCATGGGAATGAGAACGGAAGTGGTCTAGAAAGAAAGAGCGAGAAGCCGCCGTAGGTAGTTGGGCTTTCGCACAAGGTAGAGGAATAGAACAGACACGGACAGCAGGAACTTCCCAAGGGGGTAGGGGAAAGGAGATGTCACATGAACATATAGAGGTGGAGCTGAAGGGAAGACACGAGTGAATGTAGACGAAGAGAAAAGGGACGAAGTAAGAGGGGC
>WNWK01048692.1:0-13461 GCA_009830355.1 Cherax destructor | reverse complement strand
AAAGTGCAGGCATTGTCTTCCCATTTTCAGGACTCAAGTCCAGCTAAATCTATAATAACCGGTTTCCCTGAATCCCTTCACTAAATATTACCCTGCTCACACTCCAACAGCTCGTCAGGTCCCAGAAACCATTCGTCTCCATTCACTCCTATCTAACACGCTCACACATGCTTGCTGGAAGTCCAAGACCTTCGCCTACAAAACCTCCTTTACCCCTCCCTCCAACCTTTTCAAGGACGACCCCTACCCCGCCTTCCTTTCCTACAGATTTATACGCTCTCCAAGTCATTGTACTTTGATCCATTCTTTCTAAATGACCAAACCACCTCAACAACCCCTCTTCAGCCCTCTGACTAATACTTTTAGTAACTCCACACCTCCTACTAATTTCCACACTCCGAATACTCTGTATAATATTTACATGACACATTGCCCTTAGACGAGACATCTCCACTGCCTCCAGCCTCCTCCTCGCTGCAGCATTTACATCCCATGCTTCACACCCATATAAGAGTGTTGGTACCACTATACTTTCATACATTCCCTTCTTTGCCTCCATAGATAACGTTTTTTGTCTCCACAGATACCTTAACGCACCACTAACCTTTTTTCCTTCATCAATTCTATGGTTAATCTCATCCTTCATAAACCCATCTACTGACAAGTCAACTCCCAAATATCTGAAAACATTCACTTCTTCCATACTCCTTCTTTAAAAAATTATATACAATTTTTCTTTATCTAAATTGTTTGATACCTTCATCACCTTACTCTTATCTATGTTCACTTTCAACTTTCTACCTTTGCACACCCTTCCTAACTCGTCCAACTTTTCTTTAGAATCTTCCATAAGCACAGAATCATCAGCAAAAAGTAACTGAGTAAACTCCCATTTTGTACTTGATTCCCCATAATTTAATCCCACTCCTCTCCCCAACACCCTAGCATTTACTTATTTTACAACCCCATCTATAAATATATTAAACAACCATGGTGACATTACACATCCCTGTCTAAGACCTACTTTTACCGGGAAGTAATCTCCCTCTCTCCTACACACCCTAACCTGAGCCTCACTGTCTCTCATAAAAACTCTTTACAGCATTTAGTAACTTACTACCTATTCCATACAATTGCAACATCTGCCACATTGCTCCCCTATTCACTCTATCATATGCTTTTTCTAAATCCATATATGCAATGAAAACTTCTCTACCTTTATCTAAATACTGTTCACATATATTCTTCAATGTAAACACTTGATCTACACATCCTCTACCCACTGTGAAACCTCCTTGCTCATCTGCAATCCTACTCTCTGTCTTACCTCTAATTCTTTCAATAATATATATATAATATATATATATATATATATATATATATATATATATATATATATATATATATATATATATATATATATATATATATATATAATATATATAATATATATAAATATAATATATATATATATATATATATATATATATATATATATATATATATATATATATATATATATATATATATATATATATATATATATATATATATATTATTTTTTTTCTACACATCGGCCGTTTCCCACCAAGGCAGGGTGGCCCGAAAAAGAAAAACTTTCATCATCATTCACTCCATCACTGTCTTGCAGAGGGTGCTTTACACTACAGTAATAAAACTGCAACTTTAACACCCCTCCTTCAGAGTGCCGGCACTGTACTTCCCATCTCCAGAACTCAAGTCCGGCCTGCCGGTTTCCCTGAATCCCTTCATAAATGTTACTTTGCTCACACTCCAACAGCACGTCAAGTATTAAAACCATGTGCCTCCATTCACTCCTATCAAATACGCTCATACATGCTTGCTGGAAGTCCAAGCCCCTCGCACACAAAACTTCCTTTACCCCTCCCTCCAACCTTTCCTAGGCCGACCCCTACCCGCCTACCCTCCAATACAGATTTATACACTCTCGAAGTCACTCTGTCTCGTTCCATTCTCTCTACATGTCCAAACCACCTCAACAACCCCTCCTCAGCTCTCTGGACAATCGTTTTGGTAATCCCGCACTCCTCCTAATTTCCAAACTCCTAATTCTCTGCATAATATTCACACCACACATTGACCTCAGACTCGACATCTCCACTGCCTCCAGCCTTCTCCTCGTTGCAACATTCATCACCCATGCTTCACACCCATATAAGAGCGTTGGTATAACTATACTCTCATACATTCCCTCTTTACTTCCAGGGACAAAGTTCTTTGTCTCCACAGACTCCGAAGTGCTCCACTCACCCTTTTCCCCTCATCAATTCTATGATTCACCTCATCCTTCATAGACCCATCTGCTGACATGTCCACTCCCAAATATCTGAATACATTTACCTCCTCCATACTCTCTCCCTCCAATCTGATATCCAATCTTCCGTCACCTATTCTTTTGTTATCCTCATCACCTTACTCTTTCCTATATTCACTTTCAATTTTCTTTCTTTACACACCCTACCAAATTCATCCACCAACCTCTGCAACTTCTCTTCAGAATCTCCCAAAGCACAGTATCATCAGCAAAAGCAACTGTGACAACTCCCACTTTGTATTTGCTTCTTTATCTTTTAGCCCCACACCTCTTGCCAAGACCCTCGCATTCACTTCTCTTACAACCCCATCTATAAATATATTGAACAACCACGGTGACATCACACATCCTTGTCTAAGGCCCACTTTTACTGGGAAATAGTCCCTTCCCTCCTACACACTCTAACCTGAGCCTCACTATCCTCATAAAAACTCTTCACTGCTTTCAGTAACCTTCCTCCTATTCCATACACCTGCAACATCTGCCACATTGCCCCCTATCTACCCTATCATACGCCTTTTCCAAATCCATAAATGCCACAAAACATCTTTACCCTTATCCAAATACTGTTCACCTATATGTTTCACTGTAAACACTTGGTCTACACACCCCCTACCTTTCCTAAAGCCCCTTGTTCATCTGCTATCCTGCTTTCTGTCTTACTCCTAATTCTTTCAATAATAACTCTACCATACACTTTACCAGGTACACTCAACAGACTTATTCCCTATAATTTTTGCACTCTTTTGTCCCCTTTGCCTTTATACAAAGGAACAATACACGCTCTCTGCCAATCCCTAGGTACCTTACCCTCTTCTATACATTTATTAAATAATAGCACCAACCACTCCAAAACTATATCCCCACCTGCTTTTAACATTTCTATCTTTATCCCATCAATCCCAGCTGCCTTACCCCTTTCATTCTACCCACTGACTCACGAACTTCCCTACCCCACAACTGGCTCTTCCACACTCCTACAAGATGTTATTCCTCCTTGCCCTACACACGAAATCACAGCTTCCCTGTCTTCATCAACATTTAACAACTCCTCAAAATATTCTCTCCATCTTCCTGATACCTCTAACTCTCCGTTTAATAACTCTCCTCTCCTATTTTAACTGTCAAATCAATTTGTTCTCTAGGCTTCCTCAACTTATTAATCTCATTCCAAAACTTTTTCTTATTTTCAACAAAATTTGCTGATAACATCTCACCCACTCTCTCATTTGCTCTCTTTTACATTGCTTCACCACTCTTTTAACCTCTCTTTTCTCTCCATATACTCTTCCCTCCTTGCATCACTTCTACTTTGTAAAAAACCCCTCATATGCTAACTTTTTCTCCCTTACTACTCTCTTTACATCATCATTCCACCAATCGCTCCTCTTCCCTCCCGCACCCACTCGCCTGTAACCACAAACTTCTGCTGAACACTCTAACACTACATTTTAAATCTACCCCATACATCTTCGACCCCATTGCCTACACTCTCACTAGCCCATCTATCCTCCAATAGTTGTTTATATCTTACCCTAACTGCCTCCTCTTTTAGTTTATAAACCTTCACTCTCTCTTACTTACTGATTCTATTTTCCTTGTATCCCATCTACCTTTACTCCACTGTAGCTATAACTAAAAATGATCTGATATATCTGTGGCCCCTCTATAAACATGTACATCCTGAAGTCTACTCAACAGTCTTTTATCTACCAATACATAGTCCAACAAACTACTGTCATTACGCCCTACATCATATCTTGTATACATATTTATCCTCTTTTTCTTAAAATATGTATTACCTATAACTAAACCCCTTTCTATACAAAGTTCAATCAAAGGGCTCCCATTATCATTTACACCTGGCACCCCAAACTTACCTACTACACCCTCTCTGCAAGTTTCTCCCACTTTAGCATTTAGGTCCCCTACCACAATATATATATATATATATATATATATATATATATTATTGAAAGAATTAGAGGTAAGACAGAGAGTAGGATTGCAGATGAGCAAGGAGGTTTCAGAGTGGGTAGTGGATGTGTAGATCAAGTGTTTACATTGAAGCATATACAGTGGACCCTCGGTTAACGAATACCCCGGAAATCGTGCAATTATGTAAGTATAATTTTGTAAGTTCTTGTGGAAGTGTATTTTTGGGGGTCTGAAATAGACTAACCTACGTGAAATTTTTCCTTAAGGGAGTAAATTCGTTCGGTAATGGCACTTGAGCAGACTTCAGGAGTGAAGTTTTTACGAAACTCGGGGGTCCACTGCATGTGAACAGTATTTAGAATGTAGACATAAATCATTTCCTTGTTAAATTAAATAGCTTAGCTCATTCTATAAATTTTACTGTTGAATTCGAAGTAAATAACTCATTGCCCTTCCTAGATGTTTTTATTATTAAAGGTAACATTGATTTTAAATTTAAAATTTACAGAGAACCTACAAATAATTGTTCTTATGTACACTATTATTCTTCACATCAAGATAGAGTTAAAGTGTCGGTTTTCTCTTCAATGTTTTTTGAGAGCTTTACGTATTTGTAGTCCAGAGTTCGTAGATGAAGAAATCTCTAAAATTTATGAAATAGCTAATGATTTAAAATACCCAAGAAACGTAATTGATAAATCTTTTAAAATAGCTAGAAATACTTTTTACAACCCAAAAAGGGAAAACCAACCTTATTCAACTAAAAATATGTTGGTTCTCCCTTACCATGAAAACTTGGTTGATATGCCTTCTTTTCTTAAGAATTTTAATATCAAAGTTGTATTTAAAAATCTTGATACAGTAAAAAGACTTTTGATAAAAAATTCCCCCCAAAATGCTGACGGATGTGTCTATAAGATTCCCTGTAAAATATGCGATAAAGTTTATTACGGTCAAACTGGTAAAAGTCTTGAACTAAGATTAAAACAACATAAATATAGCATTAGAACTGGACAAGATTCTAATGCTCTATTTATTCATGTGAGAGACTTTAACCATCCAATTGATTTTCAAAATGCTGAGAAAGTTGTATCAAGCAAGTCCATGGTTGAGAGGAATATAATAGAATCATGTTTCATAAAAAGTAGTTTTGAAAATAATATGAATATTTCTTTTGGTTTATATAAATTGGATTCATTTATAATTAATAAAATTTGGGAAGAATTTGATGATAAATTGGACTAATCCAATAATGTGAGTAGTCACGAAAGCGCTTGGAATTCCTCTATTTTTTCATAGTGGTTGTCTTGCATATTTTGATATCACCTGTTTACTGTGATCTTTTGCATATATATATATATATATATATATATATATATATATATATATATATATATATATATATATATATATATATATATATATATATATATATATATATATATATATATATATATATATATATATATATACATGTCGTGCCGATTAGGTAAAACTTGCGATTTTGGCTTAAATAGCAACGCTCATCTTGCCATATAAGACAAGTGAAAATTTGTGTATGCAATAATTTCGCCAAAATCGTTATGAACATAACGAAAAAATATATTTCATTGTGTTTGTTTATTATTAAATTAATGTTAACGTATCTAAAATATATTTAGTTGGGTTAGGCTAAATTAAATTGCGCTTGTTGTAATAAGGTTAGGTAGGTTTTCAAAGGTTCTCTTGGTACAAAATTATAAATTCTTACATTAACATAAATGAAAAAATATACCTTTAAACGTATAAGAGAAAATTTTAGAAAGCACTTAATTTTAGATGAGTTCTTGCTAATTGACCAGTTTTACCTAATCGGCACGACTATTATATTAACTATAATATTTATACAATAATATGTATAACATTACATGAGTATAAACTCATATATAAATAATAGTGATAAAATTATAGTATAACTATGTATGCAGTGATAGGGATACAGTCATCAAAGTTTTAACATTTTCTACATTCATGTCATTTATACGTTGATTCTCTATCCATACTATATAATATATACTATATTATATATATATATATATATATTATATATATATATATATAATAATATATATATATATATATCGTATATATATATATATATATATATATATATATATATATATATATATATATATATATTATATATATCGATATATATATTACAGGTAGTGGGATAGTAGAGAGCAACCACCCAGTGATATATTACCATGATGCCAAATGTTAAAGACTTGATGACTGCTACTCCCTTATACTACTGCATACACCTAGTTCATACTATACATGTGCTTCGTGCACCTTCATGTATGTGTATACATGAGGTTGTTGCACCTGCATGTATGTGTATACATGAGGTTGTTGCACCTGCATGTATGTGTATACATGAGGTTGTTGCACCTGCATGTATGTGTATACATGAGGTTGTTGCACCTGCATGTATGTGTATACATGAGGTTGTTGCATCTGCAAATATGTGTATTCATGAGGTTGTTGCACCTGCATGTATGTGTATACATGAGGTTGTTGCACCTGCATGTATGTGTATTCATGAGGTTGTTGCACCTGCAAATATGTGTATTCATGAGGTTGTTGCACCTGTAAATATGTGTATACATGAGGTTGTTGCACCTGCATATATGTGTATACATATTCGTCTGTTATTTTTGCTATAATTTCAATAGCTTGATTAACTAATTATTTTTTAAATAATTATTATTCCAATATCCGCATTACCTAGCTTCAATTTACCTCTAAAATTGACTTTTATATTTAAATTTAAAATTCAATCATCTTCATTAACTCTGACAACACTCCCCGCGCAGCCTTTGTACTGTGCGGACGTGGTGCTGTGCCTCCTGGTGGCAAGTGGTAGCACTTACATTTTCTACAACATGGCCGAATCAAGCAGACGCCGTATCAACACTGTGTGTTTGGAGTTGGTGAAGGGGACATTGCAACCTGAAACGGTGTCTACGATGTTGCAACGAATCCTGAGGGATGTTTATCATTTAGACATCGGAGACCTGTATGGAGTGGCGTTAAATGGAATGAGCAGAGTGTTTATCAAGTTGTCATCGACACAGGAGTATGAGCGCTTGGTTGACACTTATCACGATCGGGTCTATGCAGTTACCAGCAGTATGGAGGTACGACTGAGGGACGTTTCACGCACTTACACATGGATTAAAGTGCGTAATGTTCCATTTGAATCGGATTCTGTGGATTTGATGGACGTCTTCAGGGATTACGGTATTGTTCATGCAGCGAATGTTGGAAAATGGCGAGAGGGGCCTTTTGAGGGCCTCCTAGAGGGCTTTTACTCGCTGAAAATGACCATCAGGCGTCCTATCCCGTCGTATGTTGTACTACCGGACTTCAGGACACAAGTGTATGTTACGTATGCAGGGCAAAGAAGGACGTGTCGTATGTGTGCAGCATATGATCATATGGCGGCGGAGTGTCCTCGGAGGGTACAACAGCGTGTGGTGACACAGATGAACAGTGATCTACTGGGAGAGGAGGGTCCTGAGAAGTCAAGGGAGGACCTGCTCATGGTGCGAAGAAATGGAGTGAAATTGTAGAGAATAGTATGGATACCTGTCGAACGCTACCTGTGGAGGCATTGGTGGGTCAATCACAGGTGACAGTGGTGGATCAACCACAGGTGACAGTGGAAGATCACTCACAGGTGTCAGTGGTGGATCAACCACAGGAGACAGTGGTGGAGGACATTCCAGAGGTGGTTAGCCCATACCTGTCTTTGGGGGAACTGGGGCATCTGTTGGATGAGGCCTTACCGGTGCTTAGTGATGAAGGTAGCCCTGTGACTAAGGAGAGTATGAGGTGTGAGGCAGCGATGGGTGCTAGTGAAAATGTTAATGAGAAGGGGAGTGTGATTGTCATAGCGGATGTGCATGAGTGTGCAAAAGGTAATGATGATAGTGATAATGGTATGGAATATGCAAGTGAATCAAGGAAAAGGTCTGTAGCCTCTTCGGATGGGGAGGATATTTTAACACCAGCACAGAGGTCTTGTAAAAAACCCTTGGTGGTTGCATCACAGACAGGGAAAGGAGGGTTGCCTATAAAGACCGAGTAAAGGGGACAAGGGAGGGAAGAGTGGGGCTAGAGTAGGGAACAGAGAACCCTGTGGTGACGCAACAACAAAGAAGACGAGGCAAATCCACAATAGTCTTTTCAGGAGTTTAACTATTATTGTTAATGGTATGAGGGATGAAATTAAGAGGAAGTGGGTATGGGTGACCTTAAGACGTTTTGATATACAAGTGGGTTTTCTGCAGGAACATAACTTTAAGATTGGTAGAGACTTGCGTGTGGAGGGGTATGATGTGTTTGCTAGTTCAACTAGGAGATTAAAGGGTGGGGTTGCAATAGTCATACAGGTGTCTAGCCCTTTTCAGTTGATGGCTTGGGAGGAGAGCGGGGATGGCAGGATTGTAAGGGTAGATGGGGAATGGGGAGGTATAAGGGTTAGCTTTGTTGGTGTATATATGCCAGCAGAGTCTAATAGAAAAATAAAAGAAGACTTTGTGAATGATCATCTACTATATGCTTTGCGGGGACTGCCAGGAGTGGTGGTTGTGGGGGAGGATTGGAATTGTATCATAAGAGGTAAGGATGCGGAACCGCGGGGAGCTGGATGTGTATTGGGAGTATTGAGAGACGTATTGAATGGAGTGGGTTTAAAGGATGTGGTGAGAGGAGGAGGGCTAGTAGAGAATACCTTCTTTAGACGAGATTATGCTGCTAGGCTGGATAGGATTTATACAACAGATCAGGTTAGGGTAGTGGGGATTAATATCATAGATGTGGGATTTTCGGATCATAGAGGAGTTATGGTGGATGCAACATGGGAAGGAGCGGTAAAATGGTTTAAGGGGTATTGGAAATTAAATGGTAAATTGTTGCGTGTGGAGAGCCAACAATAATCCTTTGCACATTGGTGGAGGGAGCTATGGAGGCAGGGGAAAAAACTGAGGAACGATAGTGAGGCTTTTTTGAATTGGTGGGAAAGGGTAGCTAAAGAAGGAATTCAAAGGTTCTATAGGAGGTTGGGCAGGGAGGAGGTGTGCTGGTCTTATGGGTTGCAGAAATAAGTGGAGGGATTATTGGGAGAGTGTTATGGGAGACAGGGAACATCTGCTTTACAGGAAATTCGGGTTTTAAAGGATAAGTTGCGCAGTATTCAGAATGAGCGTTTTGATGTCTGTCGTATGCAAGCAGGGATAGATGATGTTTTATGGGGAGATAGACCGTCAAAATATGTGTTAAATAAGTGCAGAAAAAAAAGGGAGGGTATGACAATTTCATGTGTGGAAGTAGGGGACGATATGGGTGGCTATGTGAAGGGGCAGAGATTACGTACTACAGAAGCGATAAGTATATATGCGGATAAATGGTTTAAAAAGTATTGGAGTTGTGGACGGGTGAGTGAGCATGAGAGGGACATTGTATTAGAAGGGATAGTGAAAAGAGTGGGGGATGGTGATAGAGCAAGTATGGAAGGACCTGTCAGTGAAGAGGAGGTATGGGAGGCTGTGAATTGTTTAAGTGAAGGAAAGGCTCCTTGGTTAGATGGAATAATTAATGAATTTTATAAGGTACATTGGGGGGCTCTAAAGGAATGTTTAGTTTCATTGTTTAATATAATGAAAGGGAAGGGTCGTATAGGGATAGGGCAAGGTACTGGGGTGGTGGTTTTAGTCAAGAAAAGAGGTAAAAAGGAAACTCTGGATAACTTTCGGCCATTGGCATTAATGAATGCCGATTACAAAATTTTTGCTAAGTTATTGGCTAATAGATTGAAAAAAGTATTGGGTAGGGTTATAGAGGAGGGACAGTGTGGAATTCCCGGGAGAAGCATCATACAAGGACACGAATGCATTAGAGAATTTATACAGGATGGGACTGAGGGGGGGGGTCTTGGCAATTGATTGGCAAAGGGCGTATGATAGTGTTGAAAGGGGGACATTGTATGAGATCATGAGGAGACAGGGTTTTGGAGAGGATGTAGTGGGATGGGTAGAGGCTGTGTATAGGGAGGCGGGTCTGAAAGTACGTGTGAATGGTAAAATGGGAGACAGGATAAGTATGGACAGAGGTTTGCGACAGGGATGTCCACTGTCGCAGTGTTTATTTGCGTGTATGCAGGATCCGTTCTATAGATTGGTAGGGTTTGACAAAGATAGCGTGAGGAGGGATCGTACATTGAATAGAGGTAGGGTGCAAAACATCATAGGGTATGTAGATGACACGACTGTGCTTGTAAGTAGTGAGGAAGGTTTACGTAATGTGGGACGTATAATTGAAGTGTTTGGAGGGGCTACTGGTATGAGAGTGAATTGTGCCAAATCAAAGTTATTGGAAGTGGGTGGCTGGGTGGGGGGGGGCATGGGGGAAAGGCATGGGTGGTTAATGGTTGATGAAATTCAGATATGTGGAGTAATATATTTAAAGACTGTAAGTGATTCCCGTAGTGTTAATTCAGAGAAAGTGGTGCAAAAAGCTTTAAGTAGGATAAAAGGGTAGTGGCGGTCAACACACTTGTGTATAGTAAGCTGTGGCACGTAGCGGTGGTTTTTCCATTGTTGCAAGCGGATATTAGAAAACTTGAGGTGAGAGTAATGAGATACATTTGGGCGTACGGTCGGCCGTGGCTGAGGAAGGAAATAGTTAGGAACAGGGTGGATAGGGGAGGCCTGGGGCTGATTGGGTTGGAGAGACGATTATTCAGTCTGTATGTTAAAATATGTGTTGCTTGCATATGTATATTGTAAGTATTGTGTAGTATGTTTAACAGTATTAAAATGTGTAATGCAATAGTTTTCTAAGGCAGAGGATAATGACGCAAGTAAGATATGTTACTGTGATTGTGAATGTAAATCAGATATTGTATGTTGTAGATCAAGATTGACATATTGTGTTTAGTACGGTCTAGTTGCATATTAGCAGATATATACTGTTTTTTGTAAGCATGTCTTTTAAATAAAATATAAAAAAAAAACTCTGACAACAATTAATTATAATTACTTTGTATAATTGTCATTGGCTAATATTTCTATTATATAAAATATTATTCTTTATTTTTCTCAGCGTATTTCGCTGTTTTTTCTACAAATCTTCAGTTTTCAAGAACTAACGGACTAGTACCTCACGTCTCTTATAACTGTTTAATATAAGTAACAATCAACCCCATTTTTATACCTATTTTTTGTGTATATTTTTATTACACTTTCAACTTTATATTGTATTTCAAGTTACGTTATCATAATTAGTATTGTTATTGTTTATTTTAACAAACAATTCTAATAACTCATAACTCTCAATCTCTATTAATCTCTGTTGCATAAAATTTTACAACCAAGAACTTAAACTCCAGTTACAGTGGGAACAATCTACAGGTTACTTAATACTAATACCAAAAAAATTAACTAATTATTAACAAACACTAAAACATAACCTAATACTCGCTGGTGACTTCAGTATAAATCTTATCCAAGCTGAAGACCCTCAAGTGGCTGACGTCCTTAACATGTACAATTGCTTGCTAATACCAACTATAATAACGTGTACAAGAATTTATGAGATGAGTGCATCCTGACGGGTTTAGTGTCTAAGAATGTCTGTGAGGCTGACTGCTCTGCTGCCTCCTTAGATGCAGTTATTATTTAGTTCATGTGTCTGGTCAATTATATTTGAAGAGAACATTTTCTTATTTACCACATTCAGATTTCAGACCATTTATGCAGCCTGCTTCCATGCAGTGTGAGGGCGAGGGTTGCTTGTGCAGTGTGAGGGCGAGGGTTGCTTCTGCAGTGTGAGGGCGAGGGTTGCTTCTGCAGTGTGAGGGCGATGGTTGCTTCTGCAGTGTGAGGGCGAGGGTTGCTTCTGCAGTGTGAGGGCGAGGTTGCTTCTGCAGTGTGAGGGCGAGGGTTGCTTCTGCAGTGTGAGGGCGACGGTTGCTTCTGCAGTGTGAGGGCGAGGGTTGCTTCTGCAGTGTGAGGGCGAGGGTTGCTTCTGCAGTGTGAGGGCGAGGGTTGCTTCTGCAGTGTGAGGGCGAGGGTTGCTTCTGCAGTGTGAGGGCGAGGGTTGCTTCTGCAGTGTGAGGGCGAGGGTTGCTTCTGCAGTGTGAGGGCGAGGGTTGCTTCTGTAGTGTGAGGGCGAGGGTTGCTTCTGCAGTGTGAGGGCGAGGGTTGCTTCTGCAGTGTGAGGGCGAGGGTTGCTTCTGCAGTGTGAGGGCGAGGGTTGCTTCTGCAGTGTGAGGGCGAGGGTTGCTTCTGCAGTGTGAGGGCGAGGGTTGCTTCTGCAGTGTGAGGGCGAGGGTTGCTTCTGCAGTGTGAGGGCGAGGGTTGCTTCAGCAGTGTGAGGGCGAGGGTTGCTTCTGCAGTGTGAGGGCGAGGGTTGCTTCTGCAGTGTGAGGGCGAGGGTTGCTTCTGCAGTGTGAGGGCGAGGGTTGCTTCTGTAGTGTGAGGGCGAGGGTTGCTTCTGCAGTGTGAGGGCGAGGGTTGCTTCTGCAGTGTGAGGGCGAGGGTTGCTTCTGCAGTGTGAGGGCGAGGGTTGCTTCTGCAGTGTGAGGGCGAGGGTTGCTTCTGCAGTGTGAGGGCGAGGGTTGCTTCTGCAGTGTGAGGGCGAGGGCTTGCTTCTGCAGTGCAAGGGCGAGGGTTGCTTCTGCAGTGTGAGGGCGAGGGTTGCTTCTGCAGTGGAGGGCGAGGGTTGCTTCTGCAGTGTGAGGGCGAGGGTTGCTTCTGCAGTGCGAGGGCGAGGGTTGCTTCTGCAGTGTGAGGGCGAGGGTTGCTTCTGCAGTGTGAGGGCGAGGGTTCTGCTGCAGTGTGAGGGCGAGGGTTGCTTCTGCAGTGTGAGGCGAGGGTTGCTTCTGCAGTGTGAGGGCGAGGTTGCTTCTGCACTCTAAGATGTGAATGAATTTGTCCAACACTGTAGACTATGTTAGTGTTATAAGACTTAGTCTTTGATTGTATCTCTACAGTGTATTGTGTGAAGTCTTTGATGAGACGATATACACTCACTGTGTAAACTCAGTGTAGTGTGCTAGTGAGTTGTACACCCAGATACTTGTGTGAGTCTTAACAGATACTTGTGTGAGTCTAAACAGA
>WNWK01048691.1:0-13461 GCA_009830355.1 Cherax destructor | reverse complement strand
ACACACACACATTTGTTTCAAAACCCCGGATGGAATTACGAATAAGTATGAAGAGTGGAATAAAAGAATAGATGAGGCATCCCCAGACATCAAGGGTCAAAAAAACTATAAAAAATAAAGTAAAGATCAATCTTCCAAGGAATACCCAGATCCTGGGAAAAAGAGGGGAGGAGCGGGGGGGGAAAAGGGTAATTGTTTGAAGGGGGCACCGTTGGAGATTCGAGGAAATGGGGGGAGTGGGGGTTTTGGAGAAGGGTTTTTAAGGGGGTAGGTACCATCCAGTGGGGGGAGCATAAGATAATTTTTTAAAAGGATGTATAACCCACCAAAAGAAGGGGCAGGAGGCCAGGAGAAGTACTTTGGGGAACAACAGAGCGGGGGTGGACACCCTGGCGGAGGTGGAAAAAAGCACACATGGCAGAGAAAATTTTACTGGTCATGGGAGATTTCAACCACAGGGAGATCGACTGGGAGAACCATAACCCCACGGGGGGCCCCAAAAAATTTTGGAGAGCCAAGATGATGGGGGGAACTAAAAACCTTGATGCACCAACATGTCAGGGACACGACCAGAGAGGGGGAGAAGATGAACCAGCAAGAGGGGACCTTGTATTCACCCTGAACCCCCAGATATTGATTTTAATCCACAGACCCCGGGGGGAGCCAGTGACCTTTGGCCCCATTTTTGAGCATTTTAGAGCCCCAGGGGAAAAGAGGGGCAGCCCCGATAGAGACAAACCAGATTTAAAAAAGAGGAAACTCCCGGGCTTGAGGAATTTCCTGCAGGACATCCAGGGGAAAAGGGGGAAAGGAAAGGGGGATACAAAAAAGGGGAAATGATGGAATACGGGGGGAAAAGGTGAAAGGGGGGGCAGGGAAATTTTTATACCCAGAGGCAAATGTTTAAATGGGAAGGAGAAAGAGCCCCGGTTTACCCAAAGGTGGGGGGAGGCAAAGAATCAAGTATCAGAAAAGGGGAAACGGTACAAAGGCAAAAACCCCCAAGAAAAAAAAGAGATTAGTAGAAGCCCCAGAAACGAGTTGCAAAATGGGGGGGGGCCCCAAAAAACAAAGAAAACGACATAGCATGGGTTTAAATTTTCCGACCCGAAAGGGGATGTTCAGTCACATCAAAGGGGGAAAAAAACAGAAAAGGGACCAGGGATAAGGCTGAGGAGAGAAGGGGGGGAACCCCTTCCGGTAATGATAAAAAAGGATGTAAAAAGCTCAACTTGAAAAAAGGGGAAGTATTCACAAGGGGGGGAAGGAAGGGCCCCAGTGGAAAGGAAATTTTCCAAAAAAGGGGTGTACCAATTTTGGGGGGGGATACACACAACTGAGGAAAATGAAGAAATTTTTATAAAACCCGATACCTCAAAGGCGTTTGGGCCCCACAATATCTCCCGTGGGTTCTTCGGGAAATGAGGTACTGAGGGGCCCCTTAAAATTTTTTCAACACATCCCTTGAAACTGGGAAAAAACCTGAGGTATGGAAAAAGGTTTCCCGGCCCCCTTTTTTGGGGCAGAAAAGCATAAACCCCTAGACCGGTGTCACTTCATGTTTTAGTGTGAAACCGGGGAAAAAAAAAAGAATGGTGGAACACCTTGGGGAAAGGGTAATAAACACCAGACAGCATGGTTTTTGGGAAAAGGGAAATCCCGTGAAAAACCCCCCAAGTTCATGATAAAGTAACAGGGTGGCAGGGGGAAAGGGGGGTTGATTGCTTTTTTTCCCGGACTCCCCGGAACCCCCCGACACAGTTCCCCCTTTTTAAAATTTGAAAGAAGTTGGAAGAACAAGAAAAAAGGAAGAGAAAAGGGAAAGGATCGGGAATACCCAAAAAGGGGGCAACAATGGGTCTGGTGCGTGGGAGGTATCCAGGGGCGCCTGTGACAGTGGTGTACCCGGGGTCAGTCCTAGGACCATGTTTTCCCGGTATATGTAAATGACATGACGGATGGGATAGACTCAGAAGGGTTCTATTCCGGATGATGTGAAAATAATGAGGAGAATCACATCGGAAGGGGGACCAGGCAGGGCTGCAAACAGACCTGGAAACCAAACATCTGGTCTAGCAGTTGGCTTCTCGAATTAAACCCCCTCCAAATGAAAAAAGTCATGAGGATCGGAGAAGGGCAAAGTAGACCGCTGACGGGTTACAAGTGGGGACGGCTACAAAACCTCGGCAAAGGAGAAAGCCCTTTTTGGAGTGAGTATCGCCTAGCAAGTCTCCGGAGGCCCCACATAACAGATAACGCGGCAGCATATGGGGTCTGGCAAACCTTAGATTAGCGTTCCGTTACCTTAACAAGGAATCGTTCAAGAAACTGTATACCGAGTCAGGCCCATATTTAGAATATGGCACCAGTCTGGAACCCACACCTGGTAAGCACGAAAGGGAAAACCCAAGAAAGTGCAAAGGTTTTTGGACAAGGTTAGTTCCCAACTAAAGGGTCTTCATGAAGAAAGGTTGAGGGAAATAGATAACAACACTGGAGGAAAGAAGGGCAGAGGAGACATGATAACGACATACAAAATACTGCGGAGAATTGACAAGGTAGATATGACAGGTTGTTTCAGAGAGGGAACACAGAAACAAGGGGACACAACAAGCTGAAGATCAGAACAAAGGGATGTCAGGAAACATTTCTTCAGCCACAGAGTAGTCAGGAAGTGGAATGGACAGAAAAGATATAGGGAGGCAGGAACCATACATAGTTTTAAGACAAGGTAGATAAAGCTCATGGAGCAGGGAGGAGAGACCCAGTAGCAGACAGCGGAGGGGGGAAGGGACCCGGGGCCCACCCCTGCAACAACAATTAGGTGAGTACAAAGGGGTGAGTACACACACACACACACAAATAAATTTTCAGAGAATTGGGGGTACTCGAAGGAGAGAGATCGGCCAGTCAAACTGGTTTTCAAGACGTAAACTGTGGGGACAGGTCCTGCAGGAGAAACCACGGCAAAGAAATAAAAAATACTAAAAGGGTCTACCGGGGTCTACCTGGAGAGTTCCAGGGGTCAACGCCCCCGGCCCGGCCCGACCAGGCCTCCTGTTGACCAGACCCCATCACCAGGCTGTATGTTTGGCCACAGTCCAACGACGAACCACACCCCCGGCGATCAGGTACCACATGAGGTGCCTGTCCAGTCCTGCTTGAAGACAGCCAGGGGCTTGTTGGTAATCCCCTGATGTCGCTGGGAGGCAGTTGAAAATCTTGGTCCCCCCACACTTATTGTGTTGTCCCTCAACGGCAATGGCCCCCTGCTCTTCATTAGGGGAGTTACATCCCCCGCCGAGTTTTTTTGCTTTCGTATGGAGTGATTTTTGGGCAAGTTTGGTACTAAGCCCTCGGGGTTTTCCATGTGATATAATAATGATCTCTCCCCCCGCGTTCCCAGAGGGGGTACAGGTTTAGGGGAAATTCAAGCGTTCACAGTAGTTGGGTGGTTTATCGCACTTATGCGTGCGGTGAAGGTTCTTTTGCACATTTTCAAGGTCAGCAATTTCACCCGCCTTGAAAGGTGCAGTTAGTGTTAAAATATTCCAGCCTAGATAGAACAAAGGTCTTAAGTGTCAACATGGGCTTGGCATCCCTGGTTTTGAAGGTTCCCCATTATCCATCTTTCATTTTTCGAGCAGATGCAATTGCTACATTGTTATGGTCCTTGAAGGTGAGATCCTCAATGATCACCCCCCAGGTCTTGACATTTTTGTTTTTCGCCTTTGTGGGTTGGGAAATTTGTTTTGTACTCCGATGAGATTTTAATTTCTTAAGTTTTCCGTATCGGTAATTGAAATTTCTCTATTGAACTTCAATTGTTTTCTGCAGCCCATTTAAAGATTTGGTTTATGTCTGCCGGAGTCTTCAGTGTTCCAACTTTGGGCACTGTCATACAGATTCGGGTGTCATCTGCAAAGGAAGACACAGCACTGTGACTTATATCCCTGTCAATGTCTGAAAGAGGATGAGGAATGGATGGGAGAAGACTGTGCCTTGTGGAACAGAGCTTTTCACAGTAGCTGCCTCAGACTTTACTCTGTTGACTACTACCTTTGTGTTCTACGTGTTTGGAAATTATAGATCCATCTACCAACTTTTCCTGTTATGCCTTTATCCCCGCATTTTTGTGTTTTTCCCCCATGGTCACACTTGTCAAAGGCTTTTAAAATCGGTATATAACATCTCATTCTGTTTATCCAGACATCCAGGACCTTGTCGGTGGTCCAGAAATTGGGAAGACAGGAGCGGCCTGCTCTAAACCCATGTGTCCTGGGTTTCCCAAGATGGGTATCAAGATGGGTGGCGATCTTGTTTTAGAACCCTTTCAAAGATTTTTATGATATGGGACGTTAGCGCAATTGGTCTGTAGTTCTTTGCTATTGCTTTACTGCCCCTTTGTGGGCGGGGCTATGCCCTTTTTTTAGTAGCTGCGGGACGATCCCTGTCCATGCTCCCTCCATAGGATGTTAAAAGCATGAAAACCGGGTTCGGGTGAAATGGGTTCCATGAGTCTGGGCCTGGGCGGGTGCATGGGCATGTCATTTTTGCTTTTGAAGTCGTCTGGCGTCGTGATGATGTCAGAAAGGAGGTCTGTCAAGTTCTGTGGCACTCTCATAAAAATAATTTAGGGTTTTCGATTTTCAATCTGGTTAGTGGCTCCAAAGCGGTCATACTGGGATTTAAGTAACTCCCATTTCCTTGTTTTCATCTTGGGACCCATCCGGAAGTAGGGGCCCAATACTGGTTTTTGTTCTCGACTTTGATTTTGCTGGGTACTTAGGGTTTTTTCAATTTCATTTATGGCTCTTAGTTCTTCCCCTGTTCTTGTTCCTATAAGATTCCTTTTTGTTTTAATTGATGTTTGTTTTCCCCTGACTAGTTTTCTCCTACGTATTTCAAAAGATATTGGCCTCCTTTAGCCCCCGTTATTCTGTGAGAAAAGACAACCCGGTGAGAAAAGGAGAACAGAGATGAAAGGGGCAAGAAAAAACAATAGATTCAGAGAAACAACCAAGGGGAGTGGAACAGAATGTCAACACCCACAGAACCACCCTCAGAAACCGGGATGTGCCCCGGTATTATCATCCCAAGACTTTCCTTTAGCGAGGTTTGCAGCTTTGGCCACCTAGCCTTATACTCTGTCTGCGGTCTTCTTTGTCCTTCCCGATCTTCATGACTTTACATTTGGCGGGGTTAAATTCGGTAGCCAGCTGCTGGACCACGTGTCCAGCCTGTCCAGGTCTCTTTGAAGTCCTGCCTGATCCTCATCTGATTTATTTCTTCTCATTAACTTCACATCATCTACAAACAGGGCACTTCTGAGTATATCCTTCCGACATGTCATTCACATATGCCAAAAACAGCACTGGTCCTAGGGCTGACCCTGTGGAACCCCGCTCGTCACAGGCGCCCATTGTGATACCTCATCTCGAACCATAACTCGTTATTGTCTCCCTGTCAGGTATTCTCTGATCCATTGCAGTGCCCTTCCTGTTATATGTGCCTGATCCTCCAGCTTCTGCACTAATCTCTTGTGAGGAACTGTGTCGAAGTCCTTCTTGCAGTCTAAGAAAATGCAGTTAACCAACCTTTCTGTCTCGTGCATTACTTCTGTTACCTTGTCATAAACCTCCAGAAGGTATGTGACACAGGATTTGCTTTCCATGAATCCGTGCTGGTTGTCGTTTATAATCTTGTTCCGTTCCAGGTGCTCTATCACTCAACTCCTGATAATCTCCATGACTTTGCATACTATACACGTCAGTGCCACTGGTCTATAATTTAGTGCTTCGTTTCTGTCTCCTTTCTTAAAAATAGGAACTACATTTGCCGTCTTCCATACCTCAGGTAGTTGCCCAGTTTCAAGGAATGTGTTGAAGATTGTGGTTAGTGGCACACACAGCGTCTCTGCTCCCCTCAGTTGTATGTATGTCATCCAACATTTGTTGGTATATATATATTCCTTGTTGGTGTCCCCCTCTGTTCTGTCTCCACTGTAAATACTTCTTTAAATCTCGTGTTGAGCTCCTCACATACCTCTTGATCGTTTCTTGTGAGCTTCCTACCTTCTTTCCTCAGCCTGATCACCTGGTCTTTGACTGTTGTCTTCCTCCTAATGTGGCTATACAGTAGTTTCGGGTCAGACTTGACTTTTGATGCTATGTCGTTTTCGTGCTGTCGCTGGGCCTCCCTTCTTATCTGTGAATACTCGTTTCTGGCTCTTCGACTAATCTCCTTATTTTCCTGGGTCCTTTGCCTTCTGTACTTTTTCCATTCTCTAGTGCACTTAGTCTTTGCCTCCCTACACCTTCAGGTAAACCAAGAACTCGTTCTGGTCTTCCCATTATTTCTGTTGCCTTTTGGAACAAACCTTTCCTCTGCCTCCTTGTATTTTGTTGTTACGTATTCCGTCATTTCGTTTACTGACTTTCCTACCAATTCTTTGTCCCACTGAATCTCCTGCAGGAAGTTCCTCATACCTATGTAGTCAACCCTTTTATAGTTTGGCTTTTCCATTCAACTCCTGTTACCCTTTCCACTTGTAACTCTACTATATATTCAAAGCTCAGAACCACGTTATCACTAGCTCCATGGGGCCTCTCGTATGTGATGTCCTCATTGTCTGAACTGCTCAGGGTGAACACGAGGTCCAGTCTTGCTGGTTCATCCTCCCCTCTCTCTCTGGTAGTGTCCCTGACATGTTGATGCATCCATCATCTTGACTCTCCATGTTTCGGGACCCCCATGTAGCTCCAGGTTTTCCCAATCGATTTCCCTGTGGTTGAAATCGCCCATAACCAGTAACTTTGCTCTGCTCGCGTGAGCTCTTCTTGCCACATCAGCCAGTGTACTCACCTAATTGTACTCACCTAATTGTGGTTGCAGGGGTCGAGACTCAGCTCCTGGCCCCGCCTCTTCGCTGTCCGCTACTGGGTCTCTGCTCTCCCTGCTCCATGAGCTTTATCATACCTTGTCTTAAAACTATGTATGGTTCCTGCCTCCATTATATCTTTCTCTAGTCCATTCCACTTCCTGACTACTCTGTGGCTGAAGAAATGTTTCCTGACATCCCTTTGACTCATCTGAGTCTTCAGCTTCCAGTTGCTCTCTTTATATTCCTCTCTTGGCCTCCTGCAGTTCTGTGGTGGGTTATACATCACTGCAATGACTACCTTATGTTCCTCATACTGAATTGTACCTACTATGTAATCCCTTTCTCCAGTCTCGTCAATGCCTTCCATTTTCTCAAATCCCCATCGGCTTTTTATAAGCAGTGCAACCCCTCCTCCACCTCTGCTTCTTCTATCTTTCCTCAGATCTGATATCCTGATGGGAAGATAGCCTCTGTTATTGTCTCAGTGAGTTTCGTTTCTGTGACTGCTATGATGTCTGGGGAATTCTCATTGATTCTTTCATGTCACTCCTCATATTTATTCGTTATTCCATCTGCGTTCGTTTACCAAACCTTCAACTTCTTTTCTAAAACTATGGTCATAAGAACATAAGAACATAAGAAAGAAGGAACACTGCAGCAGGCCTACTGGCCCATGCGAGGCAAGTCCAAGTCTCCCACCGGCTTAAGCCAATGCCCCGACCCAGCCAGGTCAGGTTACATTCACTTAAGGAAGGAGCACGGCATCTGACCTAGTAGCACAAACTAGTCAGGTACAACTCACACCCACCCGCACCCACTCATATATTTATCTAGCCTATTTTTAAAACTACACAACGTTTTAGCCTCTATAACTGTACTCGGGAGTTTGTTCCACTCATCGACAACTCTATTACCAAACCAATGCTTTCCTATATCCCTTCTGAATCTGAATTTATCCAACTTAAAGCCATTGCTTCGAGTCCTGTCAATACAAGATATTTTTAGCACGCTATTTACATCCCCTTTATTTATTCTTGTTTTCCATTTATATACCTCAATCATATCCCCCCTAATTCTACGCCTTTCTAGAGAGTGCAGATTCAGGGCCCTCAGTCTATCCTCATAGGGAAGATTTCTGATACATGGAATCAACTTAGTCATCCTCCTTTGTACGTTTTCCAGAGCATTTATATCCATTCTGTAATACGGTGATCAAAACTGTGCAGCATAATCTAGATGAGGCCTAACCAAGGATATATAGAGTTGAAGAACAACCTGAGGACTCCTATTATTTATGCTTCTTGATATGAAGCCAAGGATTCTGTTTGCTTTATTGCGAACACTTATGCACTGCTGTCTTGGTTTTAGATTACTGCTAACCAGAACTCCTAAATCCTTTTCGCAATCAGTAGTATTAAGATCTACATTATTTAGTTTATATGTGGCATGGTTATTGTCCTGTCCAATATTTAGAACTTGAGATTCGTTGATTAATTTATGCTTTTCAAGATGGCTGCGAATTGCCTCGGCAATTATTGATTCCATAAATTTTCCCACTATGGAGGTTAGGCTTATTGGTCTATAGTTCGAAGCTAAGGACCTGTCTCCTGCTTTGAAAATAGGTATTACATTTGCAATTTTCCACTTATCTGGCACCATGCCAGTTTGCAGTGATATGTTGAAAAGATTAGCCATAGGTTTGCTAAGCTCTTCTTTACATTCCTTTAGAACCCTTGCATACAGTTCATCAGGGCCTGGGGATTTGTTAGGTTTTAATTTATCTATTTGTCTAAGGACCATGTCACTTGTGACCCTGATCGTGCATAGTTTACTATCGTCCTGGGAAGAATATTGGGGTTGGGGGAGCGGGAGCCCTGGCGGGGGCCTATGGGGGTTGTGGTGGGGTGGGGTTTGTGATGATGGGGTGGGGTTTGTGATGATGGTGGTGGGGGCAAAGTGCCCCTAGGGGGTTGCTGTAGGGGTGGGGTTTGTGATGTGGGTTGTGGGGACAGAGGGAACAGTGTGCGGGTTTTGGTTTGGAGTGTTCAGTTGCATTGTATATGTTGCAGTGTACTCACCTAACTCACCTAATTGTGGTTGCAGGGGTCGAGACTCAGCTCCTGGCCCCGTGTGTACCAGGCACGCTTAGTGCAAATAATATTCCCAGGTAAAGCAAATTATCCTATACTAACGGAAAACAATATTTATTAAAAATCTCTAATGAGTTCTCTCGGAACACTAAGCCCACTAAGCTTCCAGGAATGTGAACTCAGAGCAGCTAGTTAAGAACATAAGAACATAAGAAAGAAGGAACACTGCAGCAGGCCTACTGGCCCATGCGAGGCAGGTCCAAATCTCCAACGGCTTAAGCCAATGTCCCGACCCAGCCTGGTCAGGTTACATTCACTTAAGGAAGGAACACTGCATCTGACCTAGCACAAGCTAGTCAGGACCAACTCACACCCAACCTCACCCACTCATATAATTGTCTAGCCTACGACCTGGTCAGCCGACCACCTGGTCAGGTCACTTCCACTTAAGGAATTAGTACAGCTACTGACCTGGTAGTAAAAGCTAGTCAGGTCCAAACTCACACCCATCCACACCCACCCATGTATTTATCTAACCTATTTTTAAAACTACACAACGTCTTAGCATCTATGACGGTACTCGGGAGTTTGTTCCACTCATCCACAACTCTATTACCAAACCAGTGCTTTCCTATATCCTTCCTGAATCTGAACTTTTCCAACTTGAAACCATTGGTGCGAGTCCTGTCTTGGCTGGATATTTTCAGAACGCTATTTACATCCCCTTTATTTATTTCTGTTTTCAATTTATACACCTCAATCATATCCCCCCTAATTCTACGTCTTTCTAGAGAGTGCAGATTCAAGGCCCTCAGTCTATCCTCATAGGGAAGATTTCTGATACATGGGATCAACTTTTTCATCCTCCTTTGTACGTTTTCCAGTGCATTTATATCCATTCTGTAATACGGTGACCAGAACTGTGCAGCATAATCTAAATGAGGCCTAACCAAAATATATAGAGTTGAAGAACAACCTGAGGACTTCTATTATTTATACTTCTTGATATGAAGCCAAGGATTCTGTTAGCTTTATTGCGAACACTTATGCACTGTTGTCTTGGCTTCAGATTACACTAACCAGAACTCCTAAATCCTTCTCCAATCACAAGTAATAAGATCTACATTATTCAGCTTATATGTGGATGGTTATTGTCCTGCCCAACATTTAGAACTTTGCATTTGTTTACATTAAACTGCATCTGCCACTTCTCCGACCACTGCATCAGTCTATTCAAATCATCCTGGAGTGCTCTAATGTCCTCATTTGAATGAATTGGACGGCCTATTTTGGTGTCATCAGCAAATTTACTTATGTTACTATTTATTCCCTCATCTATGTCGTTTATGTAAATTGTAAACAACAGGGAGCCCAAAACTGACCCCTGTGGAACACCGCTTGAG
This sequence comes from Cherax destructor, assembly GCA_009830355.1. Taxonomy (NCBI): domain Eukaryota; kingdom Metazoa; phylum Arthropoda; class Malacostraca; order Decapoda; family Parastacidae; genus Cherax; species Cherax destructor. Next base: position 3,085 of record WNWK01048691.1, on the reverse strand, counting down.
ACGCGCCCCCATTCTGATTTCTCTCCATTTATGCAAACTCTCTGCCGCCTATTTGCCAACCATGCCTCTACCCAGGAAAAAATTTCTCCTCCTATTCCGTGTGCCTTAAGTTTTCCCAGTAGCCTCTGATGTGGAACTTTATCGAAAGCCTACTGAAGTCCATATACACAATATCATATTCATTACCATGATCTACCTCCTCAAACACCTTAGTGAAAAAGTTAGTAAATTCGTAAGACAGGAACGCCCTTAGTAAAACCGTGTTGAGATTCATTAATCAATTTATGCTTTTCAAGATGGCTACGAATTGCCTCGGCAATTATTGATTCCATAAATTTACCAACTATGGAGGTAAGGCTTATTGGTCTATAGTTCGAAGCTAAGGACCTGTCACCTGCCTTATAAATAGGTATTACATTTGCCCTTTCCACTTGTCTGGCACTATGCCAGTTTGTAGTGATATATTGAAAAGATTTGCCAAAGGTTTGCTAAGTTCCTCTTTACATTCCTTTAAAACTCTTGCAAACAGTTCATCAGGGCCTGGGGATTTGTTAGGTTTTAATTTATCTATTTGCCTGAGGACCATGTCACTAATTACCCCAATCGAGCATAGTCTATTATCTTCCAGTTCTACATAATTTATTATTTCTGGAATTCCGCTAGTATCTTCCTGAGTAAAAACTGAGAGGAAGTAAGTATTGAAAATTTCACACATATCCTTATCACTGTCCGTGATCTGTCCTGAGTTACTCTTAAGTGGGCCTATCTTGTCCCTAATCTTACTTCTGTATACCTGAAAGAACCCTTGCGGCCTTAGCCTCATAATCCCTTTTTGCTTTTCTTATTCCTTTTTTTATTTCTCTCTTTAATTGAAAATATTGATTTCTTATCTGTCCATCCCCTCTAGTGATACGCCTATATATGCCTCTCTTTTGACCAATGAGATATTTTAATCTATTGTTCATCCATTTAGGATCATTTTTGTTAGATCTAATTTCCCTACTTGCAACAAAGGTTGTCTGGGCAGCTAGAACTACGCTCTGAAAAACGTCATATTGGCAACCAAAACCACCTACCTGACCCATAGACAGGTCATCCCAATTTAGCCCCCCTAGGTAATTTCTCAGCCCCATGAAGTCGGTAACACGAAAGTCTGGAACAGAGACTTGATTGCAGTTACCTGGGTAATTCCATGATATATTAAAACTAAGTGATTTGTGATCGCTTTCCCCAAGCTCTTCATTAACCTCAAGATTATTAATTAGTGATTCTTTGTTAGCAAGAACCAAATCAAGCAAGTTGCTCCCTCTAGTTGGTTCTGTCACAAACTGTTTTAAAAAACAATCCTGAACCGTATCAAGAAAGTCACTAGACTCAAGATTACCTGTCACATTGTTCCAATCAATTTGTCTAAAGTTAAACTCTCCCATTAACACAACATTTTCATATCTAGACGCTTTATGAATTTCGTCCCATAGCAGCTTACTGCACTCCCTATCGCAGTTATAAAATACCAGAAAGGGCCTATTACTGACTGTTACAAAAGATGCGATATCTATTAGAAATAGACATCTCCAGTAAACACTAGAAAGGAATGCCACTCTAGCATTCAGCCTGTTACTGGGTTTTTGCAACAAGTAGTCAGTATCTTGGTCCAGTTATCCGTAAATATTCAATAGCATCATAGGATTTCAACTGAAAGGGTACTAACCAAAAATTCAATTTAATAAATTTATTAACAAAGCTAAAATGTCTAGGGTATCAAAGTAAATCAAATTTAAATACGTATAAATTAGTATGTTAATTAGGAGGTTAGCTCCTACTCTTCTCTCATAAACAATATTATTGTGCTGAAGGCACATATATCTTAATGGCTCTTATGTACCATCTGGTACAATGTCAGCAATTTACAATAATATTCATATATATACAAATATGTGTATGTGTGTATGTGTGATCCAGGTAATTCGTTATGCCTATTAAGACTCGACTCGACCAGTGACCGACTGAACGTCTTCTCATAAGCTAACTTCTCTAACAAACAGACTATCAGAACAGCTTGCTTGAACAATAAAAATGACCAATTCGCCGAACAGCAATATAGCAAGCAACAGCAACACAGCGCCAGGAACAAGTAGATAGAATAACGACCCTAACTGGGGACCATCAGCAGATCCTCCATAATAGTCACAAAACTCCCTTAATACTGAATCTAAGTTCAGCATAACCAAATTCCCCGACTGTGACGGTGCACAGATGCCTCAGCGAATTAGGTCAGAAGCTATAGCCAGAGACCTGAGTTATCTCAGTGTCAAAGTGACACACAACCCAGTAAAACATCGAAAACACTAAGTCTAGGCTATTCTCTGTGAACAGAGTTACACAGAGTCCAGAGAAGTATGTTTCGTCTCACCACCGAACACATACTCTACCAAACAGAGTCTAAATGACGAGAAAACAAGCAGAGACAAGAGCGAGTTGTTGCTCCAACGAGGGTCAGCAGAGGAGAGAGTGATGAAGGGGGACAGTCACCTCCCACAGGTGTGATCACGTGACTCGCATGTGACGGCTGCCCAGCAACTCGAAGAAGCCGGCAGTATAACAAGCGAAGCGCTAGTTAGCGAGGTAGTTCGCTAACTCACGGGCTGCTACTCAACACTCTAGAACAATGAGCACAATAGTGTTAAATGTAACATCCTACCTAATAACATAGCTAAGTCAAATAATAATATAAAGCAAGATTAACGATTTAGCTTTTATCGAAAATATCAGCAATATAAAATTATAAGAAAGGGAAATATAGATATATAAATACAATATAAACATATATATACATTGTGTCCCATTCTGGTGTCGCAATACTGACCTTACCTGCTACACAATAGGTGAGTGAAGAGGCTCGATGGAAGTCCTGACAAGTCTTGTTCTGAACATGACAGCTAACTACTGAATCTGCCAAGTATTGTAAACAGCACCTGGACGCATTCTCACTCAACTATTCTTATCAATTTTGGTTACATTCGCTGCCCGACCTTGGTCGTGAGCAGGTGTGCTGGCAAGGGTCTCTGGTGGACAGTGGCCAAAA
>WNWK01048690.1:0-13461 GCA_009830355.1 Cherax destructor | reverse complement strand
GGATTATCAAGAATTTTAAATATAATGTAATTGAGAAATGAATACTGCATAAAAACAAAAACAAATACAAGATTTTGAGTGATTTTAATGTTAACGGGGGGAGACTTTTTTTCTTAACATTATCGCAATATTTTCGCTTATTTTCCAAAAATTCATAAGAGTAAATACCCATCCCCATACTTTTCCTTTCATCCGTATGAAACCCAAAAACCTTTAACTTCTACTTTCTTAACTAGTCATTAATCAGTCCTAGGAATGCTCTTCCCTCTTGATGAAAAGGTTTTTAACACAATGCTCTGATACCAGAAACAATAAAAGCTCTCAGATGTAATATTATGGAAGACTGATAAATTTAAAAAAAATCAAAGAGAAAGGGTAACCCATTGCTGCATAGTTCGTTTTGAAATAAGACTAACTAATGATGTAGATGCAAGATTCATAGAACAGATGCAAGATTCTTGAATCTCAAATATTTAGGAGAGGGAAACAAGAAAAGGGAAGCAGAGGAACCCCGGTTAAATACAATTTTTGAGGGATTAGAGAGATAAATGGATATTTGACAAAGGGCACATAACAGACTCAGTCAAGCTTGGGGGACCCAGAGTAGTAGAATTTGATTTACAACCCATCACTAAATAGGAGGAGACCAAGTAGGAAAAGAAAGACAAAAAAAAGAAGTAGGTGATACCTCGGGAGAACAAAGAACAAAGAGTGTGTCATCAGCAAATAAAATATAGGGGAAAAAAATACAAGTGAAAATGCCGGGAAACATTTCGGGAATAAGTCCTTGGATACGGGGCAGGTGCCATGACCTGGAAGACAGCTACGTAATCGTAATTTAAAAAGGAGACAGAAAGTCTGAACTAAGACCAGCATTAATTAATGATAAAATATTATGCTTGGTTTTAAAAAAAAATAATAAAAAGAAGCAGGAGCCCTTAAGATTAGTTCCATCAAGAAAAAAAGAATGCGTTTTTTGAATAAATCTTCTCACAAGCCTGGGGGGTTTATCAATAAAGTAACATAAGTGAGACAGGAATGAGAAAGAGGGATGGGAGGCTTATCAAGAAAATTGGGCTAGAATTTGATGGCAGACAAGAATAAAAAAAGAATCAAAGCAGATAAATGGGTAATTTGATACTGATACAAAGAGTGTGTCCCAAAAAGAGGTGTTAGATTAAGCTATTTTACAAGGAATGGGTTTTCAGGTCCCGTTCATCATTGGGTATAAGTGAAAAACGTGAAGAAATAGAGACAGATATAACGGGCCCCAAAAACAAAGCCAAATTAGTTAATCAAGTAAAGTTCAATGACGGGAAAGGCCACAAATAAACCTGGTGGAGACATGCAAATAAACAAAAACCCACAAGTGGAAAAAATCATTAGCAGGAGGAAGTTTACTGGGAAATGGGAGGTGCAGTAGGCCTATTTGTCCGGTCCTTCTGATGACCTGTTTTGTTGGGTGAGTTTGGGTGCTGGTTAGGCTAAACTCACTTCTCCTTCATTTCAACACTATGAAGCTTTCAGTTTAGCCAGCCTGTACCAGATCATATTAAATAAAAATTCATCAGAGGAACGTAGGCCAACTATGGAGCTCCCATCTTTTTCCCCCCAACGCCGTGACCTAACTGGTTTGGTCAGTCAAGTAACTATGCATTTTAAATTTGTTTTGTTGTACATCCCAATGTGCTGACTGAAGAAGCCTGTTCAGGCGAAAGATCCCAATAAAATTTTTGCATTTTGATTTATTTTTCATCAGTGTACAAATTAACGTAGATTAAGTAAATTGCTCATACAAGTAACTAAAGACCTAGATCCGATTAGATTAACTATTATCATAATTGGGAAGGAAATAAGATCAGAAACTGAGCACAAAAAATGGGTACAAGCCCAAACTTAACACAAGATGAAAGAACAAAGGGTGAGAACAGTCCCGAGCAAATTACATTTTTTCTCATTACCTGAGCACTACTGCTCATTTTCCCAAAAAAGCACGTTGTTTTTAAGAATCTCGTCTCAGAATCCATCACATTTAAATATTCGACATCTATCAGGTTCATCTTTGAGTATGTGACAGCAGTTTGGGTCATCCAGAGCTGATTTTAAAAAAAAGAAAGTTCAGAGGTTTTTAGCAGAAAAAGTCAAAAAAAAGGGGGAACTAGATGTATTTCCACAACCTCAGTGTCCAGTGTGTCAATGCCTGCATAGGAAGAGTACAGGGGCGATGATAATGCTGTTAAATATAAACATACAAGATTCGAAGAGGAATTCAAAATTCATCATTTGGAAACGAATAATCTTTTTTTATTCAATAAAAAAGATATTAGGACATACACAGACCAAATCTAATTCAAATCATGCAGGGACCTAACAGACCAGTAACAGGTACATAAAGCTTGAAGCATCTAAATGGGCGCTGTCTAGTAATCAGCAAGAAACAGTTGAAGATAATCAGATACAAAATTGGGAAATGATCACATGAAAGCAATATTTTTTTTTTCCCACACGATGCGAACTTTGTTATTTTTTTAAAATCAGCAGACAAAAAAATGACTGAAGAAACGAGAGAATGACAAATCTGTAACAATATGAGGAAAGTCATGAAATGAGGGAAAAAAATTCAACAATGAAAATCTAACTATAAAAAAAATATAGAAGCAAAACGGGGGGGGTAATTAGATCTGGTTGAGGAAGTAGAAAAAAGACCCCTGTTCCTTGAACAAGACCCTTTTTCAATCCGTAAAGGAACCCTACCCCCTTGAATATGTGCAGACAGAAATGAGGATGTCTAAATAATTTTTTGGCAGATTTACTTATTCCTGTTACATCACTTCCACAAAACTTTACCTTACCAAACTGGCTTAAATATATTATGGCAGATGCACTGACGGGCATTTAGTAGAGTTTGCTTTTGTACGCAAATTTGTTGGTATTAAAAAATAAAAATCTTTGATTATTAGGTAATAATCAAAACTCTAAACCCCAAAAAATAGAGCGCTGCAGATAAATCTTGGAATCTAGGTAATCCCCTCACAAATAGAAAGTGTTCTCATCATTTTCAAATTTTCACCACATCTGTAGTTTATTGAATGGAATGTTTATTCGTTATCTGGTGTTATTAGTCCCAGTTTTCCAGTTTTATTGAATAAGATGTAATATTTATATACATTTTAAATAACTAAAGAAATTTGTTTTTAATCGTCTTAAAAAAATTAATGATAATGTATTCAGTAAGACGGATGATAATCCATAAGTTTAATCTGAGTTGGTGTAAATTTAAAATTTACTGAAATTGTTAAAATGCTTGGAATCGTTGGAATTATCAGTTACCGATCGGCTTCAAACTTTTACCGTTCGTGAGTATTATTAAACATTTTATCAAACAAATTGGTTCCTAAGTCAAACTACTGAATGCCTTCACTGGCGGCTTCAAACTTTAACGCTGGGTACCTTCTTTGGGAAGTATTTACAACTACTGAATGCCTTCACTGATAGGCTTCAAACTCTTAACGCTGGGTAACTTCACTGGAAGAATTTACCAAAAAATTTGGAATTTTTGGGATGCCAATTCGTCATTTTTTACACCAATTTTATTAAATTCGATTTTCGTAAATATGTATTTCAAATATTTTTTTCCTTATAGGAATGTAGGACTCAAAAAAAAGAATATAAATGCAAAAAAAAAAAAAACTAAAAAAAAAACGTTTTTATCAGGCAGTTTTATAATTTAACGAGGATAGATTTTCCCTATTTTCGGATCGTATATCACCAACGTTTTTACTTTCATGGTCCAAAAGTATCGTTTACAAGACGAAAAAACTATCGCCTTCATGTTTTCCCTCGCTGGTGCACTGTATCCACTACAGTATATACAATGTGCATGCGTGGGTGCCCCGAACTTGTCCCCAGTCTGATACCTGCAGAAAACCTATGGAAGGCTTAAAAAATTTTAACATTCGGGATCCCCTTTCCCCTTCGAATGTTGATATTGTTCAGGAGTTGTGTGGCTGCCTTTTGCCTCTTTTTTAAACTCAAAATTGTTTAGTATTATTTTACATTATTGCATTACTTTTTTAAGCTGGTGAGGAGCTTTTTTATACAAGGAACTGAATTTTATCCCCCTTCCCCATTCAGTCCTTAACTGAATCGAATGTGGGTGCATCACATTTCACTGGCGTTGTTTAACCCCTACTGGTTTAGAGTTTTCCTCAGATTAAAAATAATAATTGTGAACAGCATCAAAGAGTTGTTTCCTGACTCATCTTATCAAAGGAATGAAAATTCTCGGCTTTTGGATGTGTAGGTGTACATTTTGATGAATTCTGTCCCAAAACCTGAGAATGCCTTTTTTTGTCGGCTTTAAACTTTTAGGGGTTTGCGTTTTTCCCCAGTGGAAGGTTTCCTTGATTTTAAAACGCCAGTTTTTTTAATCAAACTTGTTTTGAAATAACTGGGGAATTTTCTTCTGGTCAGTGATAACTCACAGACTTTACTGGGTTATTCTAGGATAAATAGACAAACTTTATTTGTTTAAACATAATTACTTACAAGCATTCTTATTAAACCTTAAAGTCTGCTTAAACCTTACATGCATACTTAAACCTTTAAAAACTGGTAAATCTTGCTTACAGATAACCTTAAAATAATTTTGACCCACTTAATATAAGAAAATGGCAAAACTGAAATACTTAATTCTATGATACAAATGAGTGCCTTACGTAATTGCCTTACCCTTTCCAGGCTGATATCTTGATATTTCAAATTCTGTCAGACCCCAAAACAATATGCGGGGATTGCAGATATTCCCCTCTGAGATAAAATGAGTTGTCCTCTTTAGTTTGATTTCAGAGTTTATTGTTGAAATGTCCTAATTTGTAATTTTTCCTTAAAAATATGTGATAGTGTCCATATGAAACCAGTGATTTCCAAATCGTATTCAATACAGACCTTTAGCACTTCCAAACTGCATTATGAACGTACGCTACACTCGGCTCTAACCTTTTCGCGTGCATTGATGGTGGTTGATCTAAGTTAAGTCTCCACCTTTGTGATTTTGTGATATGGCATTAGCCCTGCGCAGCCTTCTAAAATATAAAGGGGATACACTGCTTTATTAACTGCTTTGTTTTTAGTGCAAATTTTGAAATTGCCTCTGTAGTAATTGTTAGGGGCAGGTCAAAAGCCTTGATAATTGTCACTGAGGTAATCCCAACCCGAGCAATATAGTAAGGTTTTTTTTTGATAAAGGGTTTTACCCTTTTTAAAAATCAAGTTTATTTATGGAATCAGCATTATGAATGGGGTTCATTAGGTCTGGTTAGTCAAATTTCTTTGGCTTTAGTCATTTTATCTGAGCCCAGTGCTTGAGGGAGTGCGAAAATCCAGGGAGCTAAACTTAAAATACATATTTCATTTATTTTAAGTAATTGATAATTTTTATCTGATATATGATTTTTTGGGGTAGAATCTGATCACAATCTGATGGGCAAGGTATTGGGCAACCATCACTTGTTGATACAAATTACTTCATCGTGTCTTGCATTCTAGTTTTTTTTCTATGCTACAGCAGATGACACCATGGGCTGCTATGCTCTGCTGTATATTCCACCCTATTATGTGACAATGAGGGAGGCTTGGAAAAAGTTACATCATTGTAAATGGTCTTAGGGATGAGGCGAGTGCCTAAAGAATGTATCAAAACTCCCAAGCTTGTAGGAAAGTCGATTATGAAACAGTTTAACTTTGGAAGTTGTTTATGACATAAACTAGGAAAGTGGGTGACCAAACAGATGATTTATGAACGCGGGATGACACAAAGAAGGAAAGTTTCTAATAAAGACGTGAACTATGGAAGCTGCTGATAAGTACTGGAATGTTACTAATGATGTAAACTGCGAAGTCGCTGATGAAACAGTTGAATTATGAGGGGTTTCTGATAAATTATACAAGAAAAGGTAGCAAAAATGATAATATAACTATGTTCTCGTATCAAAATTTAAGTTCATAACAGTTGCATTACCCATAAGGGAAAGCTAACTCCTCCATCACAGCAATGGACATAAAATAAAAATTCAAACAATATTTCAGTAAAAAATTTTACTATAAAGGGAATATAATTCATGGGGCTGCAACACTGAATGAACAAAAAAGTAACCAGGTAACTCGTATAGCTAATTATACCGTAATGAAATTCAGGGAAAATAATGAAGTCAACATTCAAGTTCCCCAACTGCAAAAAATGTTCTCCATCGTAGTAATGAAGACACTTGCAGCGCATGTATTTATTCACCAAGAACCATTAATCTTTTTTTGGGCCCCACTGCTCTGTACTTTTTCATTGGATAATTCTAGCATTTATCTGCATTTTTCTCGTTATATATTACACCTGCATTGAAGAATAATATATTGTGTTCGCTGGTTTTATGGACAATATCTGTGATAATATTTGTTATACCGAGGACAACGAGGGTTTTTTAAAAATATCTTTCAGTGCTTGATATTGTTTGTTTATAAACCTGAATAATACTTTTTTCTGGTTGACTTCCTGGTTCCCTTACAATCACTTTCATAAATATTTTAACCTATTCAAAGCAAAATGTAGATTGAATAACTTCCTTTTATCAGTCCTTTTTGTTTTTCTTTCAAAATACTCGTTAAATTAAGTTATTTTTCCCTTTTCGTTTCCCCTAGCGAGTTTATATCTTTTGGGATGAATGAATCGGGAAATAATTTAAAAGGATTTTTCTAAGTGTCTGTTAAATCTTATACGATTCATCAATGTTAATGGCCTGATACATGTGAAACACATGGATGGTTTCCTTTAAGCATTTGGGTTTTTAGACCACTACCTCTGCACAGTGTGGAATATTATATTGTTCTAAACTTACCATTAGAGAGACTTACCAGGCTCGCCCCATATTTGCCTCTACGTCGAATAATACATAATGAAATTGATCGCTTTTTAAAACATCCCTGGTGAACTTAATTGTGGCTAAATTTAACGGCAAACATATTAATGTTAATGTTATCTTTAAAATAAATATCTTTATTAGTTATAAGAAACGTATTTTAGTGAATTTTATCTGTTGACTTTTGTGTGTGTGTGGGGAGAGAGAGTACTCACCTATTTGCTCACCTATTTGTGGTTGCAGGGGTCGATTCATAGCTCCAGGCCCCGCCTCTTCACTGATTGCTATTAGGTCCTCTCTCTCCCTGCTCCATGAGCATTACCCCTAGTCTTAAAACATGTATGGTTCCTGCCTCCCCTACGTCACTTTCTAGGCTATGCCACTTCCACAACTCTGTGACTGAAGGGAAACTTTAAAATCCCTTTTACTCAAGGATCTTGAACTTCCAAGGGCCCCTTGTTTTGTGTCCCATTTTGGAACATCATGTTCATCTTATCATTCCTGCAGTATTATATATGTCGTTATCTGTCTCCCCAACCTCCTGTCCTCCAGTGTCGTCAGGCCGATTTCCCTCAATTTTTTTTCGTTGGACAATCCCCCTTTGCTCTGGGACTAGTCTAGTTTTTGGCGTGCTTGATCAGGTGTGGGGTTTCCCAAACAGGTGCTGCATACTCCAGTATGGCCTGACGTATATGGTGTACAGAGTCTTGAACGATTCCTTAGTGAGGTATGGAACGCTACTTTTTGTCAGACGCCCGTATGCTGCAGCAGTTATTTGGTTGATGTGCGCCTTGGGAGATGTGCCCGGTGTTACACTCACCCCAATATTTTTTCCTTGAGTGAGGTTTGTAGTCTCGGGCCCCCCTAGACTGTACTCCGTCTGTGGTCTTCTTTGCCCTTCTTAAACTTCATTTTTTCACGTGGTAGGGTTGAACTCCAGGAGTCAGTTGCTGGACCAGGCTTGCAGCCGTCCAGACCCCTTTGCAGTTCTGCCTGGTCCTCATCCGATTGAATTTTTCTCTTCAACTTCACATCATCTGTAAACAGGGACTCCCAGTCTATTTCTTCATATGTCATTCAAAAAAAGAAACAGCATTAGTCCTAGGACTGACTCCTCTGGCCCCCCGCCTTTACATACGCCCACTCTGACCCCTGACACGTACCATGAATCGCTGTTGTCTTCCTGACAGGCCCCTGATCCTTTGGGAGTGCCTTCCTGTTCCCCCTCCCTTGTCCTCCAATTTTTGCACTTATCTCATGTGGGAACTGTATCAAATGTTTTTTTTACAGTACAAGAAAATGCAGTCTACCCACCCTTCTCTCTTTGTCTTATTGTCATTACCCTGTCATAGAACTCCAGTACGATTGTGACATAGGATTTACCGTCCCTGAAACCGTGCTGGCTGTCGTTGATAAGCTCATTTCTTTCTTGGTCTATTGCCCTGATAATCTTCTTCATGACCTTGCATACTATGCATGGTGACACTCTGTAGTTTAATGCTTCATGTCTGTCTCTAGTTTAAAATTGGGACTACATTTGCTGCCTTCCATGCCTCAGGTAGTAGCCCTGTTTCAATAGATGTTTAAAGGTTGCGTTTGGTACACATAGCACCTCTGCCCCTTTCCCCCAGTACTTATGGAGAGATGTTACCCAGCCCCATCGCTTTTGAGGTATCTTGTCGCTTAGTAGCCCTTCACGTTTTCCCCCTCGGTTGTATGTATTGTGTCCATCACTTGATGGGGTACCCCACCTCTCCGCCTTTCTGGAGGCCATTCTGTCCCCCTTTTGGAACACTTCTTTGAATCTCATGTTGAGCTCCTCACACACTTCGCAGTCATTTTTTGTGACCTTCCCTCCTTCCTTCCTCAACAGCCTGATTACCTGGTCCTTGACTGTTGTTTTCTCCTGATGTGGCTGTACAACAGCTTTGGGTAAATTTTGGGTTTTTCCCTGCTATGTCATTTTCGTATTGTTTTTTGGCCCCCCCTTTTTCCCTGTGCATATTCATTTCTTGCTCTACGACTGCTCTCTTTATTCTCCTTGTCCTTTGCCTTCTATACTTCTTCCATTCCTAGTGCACTTGGTTTTGGCCTCCCCGCACCTTTTTGTGAACCAGGGCTCATCCTAACTTTTCATTTCTTCTGCTACCTTGGAACAAACGTCTCCCCGGCCCTTGCATATTGTTGTCACATATTCCATCATCTCATTTATGACTTCCCTGCCGTTCTCTGTTCCACTGAACCCTGTGCGAAATTCTTCAAGCCTGCGTTGTCACCTTTTTAGTAGTTTGACTTCATTCGACCGGCCCTTTCTGCTTCCCTCTCCACTTGTAACCTACTATGTTTTCAAAGCTCGGAACCACATGGGCACTGGCCCCCCGAGGGGCTTTCAGATGTGATGTCCTCAATATCTGCACAATCAAGGTGAATACCATGTCCAGTCTCGCTGGTTCATCCTCTCCTCTCTCTGGTAGTGTTCTTACTGTTGATACAGAGGGTTTTTCCCGTCCATATCCATCATCCAGCCCCCCACGTTTTTGGCCTCCATGTGGCTCCAGGCTCCCAATCGGTTTTCCGGGGTGAAGTCCCCCCTGATCAGCAGCTTTGCCCGTCGCATGAACCCTTCTGGCCACTTCAGCCAGTGTGCCCACCATCACTCTTTACCTCATCATACTCTTGCCTTGGCCTCCGCTGTTCTATGGTGGGTTAAATCACTGCAATTACCTCCTAGGGACCTTCAGACTGAAGCGTTCCTATTTTGAATTTTTTGCTTCTCCTCTGTCTCCTTCTCTCCGCTCATAAAATCCCATCGTTTTTAGATGAGCGTGACCTCCACCTCCTATGTTCCCCCTGTCTTTCTTCGGATCTGATATCCCATTGGAAAGATGGCATCTGTTATCATCCCTGTAAGTTTGGTTTTTGTGATATCTATAATGTCCCGGGGATGTCCCTTTTTTACTCTTTCGGGCCCTCCCCCCTACTTATTAGTTATTCCATTAGGGTTTGGGGTACCATACCTTTAGTTTCCCTCCAACACTAAGTTTTGGGGGGTCTGGGGAAAATAGTGGACCTGGAGTGTGCTGCAGGATTCTATAGCGTAGTGTGGGGGGGGGCTGTAAGTATGGTTATGGTTTGTGTTGGGATAATGTGTTTGGTTTGGGGGGTTTTGGGGTTGGTTCTTTTTGTGCTTGCGCTTGTTGCCTGCTCCTTTGTCCTCTCTGATTCTGTCCTTGTCCTCTTCCTAGCCCTTTCCTTTTTTTCCTCTCCCCCAGCTGCTGTTGTTCTGTTTTTTTCTGTCTCGATATAGGAACACCCCCTTTTTTGCTGACGATTCTTTCAGCAGTGTGTGTGTGTTTTGTGTGTGTGATTTGTAGTTACTAGGTGTCAAATGAATTGTCAATGTGTGTGTACTCACCTATTGTGATTGCAGGGGGTGAGTCACAACTCCGGGCCCCCCTGGTGTGTGTGTGTTTGTGTCTGTCTTTGAAAAGGGGAAGGATCCCTATAAAACGCTAGGCTACAAACCTTTGGGGGTTTTTTTAGAATTGTCTCTCACTTGTTCTTAATTAATCATACTGATACTAACAATTACTATTATAATACTGATGCACATGATATATTTTGAAAAAGAACTACAGTACACTTGCATTGCCCATTTTTTTAAAGTTAGTCATTTTTTACGTTCTGCTCCTTTTTTCTGAATTTTTTTTTTTTTTTATTTTACCTCGCTCTATTCCTAATTATATTTAATAAGATTACTATTATATTACTTATAGTGCACATAAATTTTTAAAGACCCCCATAGATACACTCAATGCACATATTTTTAAATTTGGGCCCTTAATGGTTTAGTAACCGAATGACGTACTAAATAGTATGTCAGGGCTACCTCAAATTATTCCAGCAGTTAAAGGCAGGGAGGGGGTGTTCCTATACATCCAGCTCGGAAAGAAAAAAAAACAAAAAAGACAGACCAAACTGCTCCCACATATAAATAGTATAACCTGGCGTCTGCAGTCACCGCTGAGTTGAATTCGTTGAAACCCTTTCGTGTTGACTTCGATAAGTACGATGTTTTATCACTTTATTTTATTATGCTCTTCTTTTTAATATATTTCAGTTTTGTCACTGACCAAATACCATCAATACCTTGGTATTCACATTTTTTTTTTATTATTATAGTGATAACTTAGACCATATGATAGTAATTGTATTCACAGCTGACCTCTGGCAACACCAACTGCCGGAGAATTGACTATTTTGTTTGATCTTTCTTTCTTTTCCATTAACGACTTTTTACGGGGCATTTTGGTCATCACTGACCAGATATTTGCAGTTTTTTCTGATTAATGGTCACGCCCTTTTACCTGTTGTAATAACTTTTTTTAAGAACATAAAAAAAAGGGAACACTGCAGCTGGCCTACTGGCCCATGCGGGGCAGGTCCAATTCTCCCACGGGCTTAAGCCAATGCCTTAACCTAGTCAAGGGGGGTCCCATTACTTAAGGGAGGAGCACGGCATCTGACCTAGTAGCACAAGCTAGTCAGGTTCAACTCACACACCCCCCACACCCACTCATGTATTTATCCATTTTTTTTTTAAACTACAGAACGTCATAGCTTCTATGACGGGTACTTGGGATTTTGTTCCACTCATCCACAACTCTATTAAAAAACCCAAATTGTTTTCCCCTATATCCTTCCTGAATCTGAATTTTTCCAACTTAAATCGACTATCCCTTTTGTCCTGTCTATTAATTCCTGGGTTCCATTTATACATTCAATCATATCCATTCTAATTCTGGCCTTTCTAGAGAGTGCAGATTCAGGGCCCTCAGTCTATCCACATGGGGAAAAAATTGGTGATACATGGGATAAACTTTGTCATATACCTTTGCCCTGTGCACTTTTATCCATTCTGTAATACGGTGACCAAAACTGTGGCATAATCTAAATGGGGCCCAAACCCAAAGATATATTGAGTTGAAGAACAACCTGAGGACTTCTATTACTTATACTTCTTAATTTTGAAGCCAAGAATTCTGTTAGCTTTATTGTGAACACTTATGCACTGTTGTCTTGGTTTCAGATTACTGCCAACCAGAACTCCTAAACCCTTTTTTTGCAATCAGTAATATTAAGATCTACATTATTTAGTTTATACGTAGCATGGCTATTTTCCTGTCCAACATTTAGAACTTTGCATTTATCTATATTAAACTGCATCTTTCATTTCTCTGACCACTGCATCAGTCTATTCAAATCATTATTGAGTGCTCTGATGTCCTTATTAGAATAAATTGGACGGCCTATTTTGGTGTCATCAGTAAATTTATGTAGATATTTATTCCCTCATCTATGTCGTTTTGGGAAATTGTGAACAACAAGGAGCCCAAACACTGACCCTGGGAAAACCCGTGACGTGCCCCCCTTTTGATTTCTCCCCATTCACGCAAACTCTATGCTGCCTTTTGTCAACCATGTCTCTACCCAGGAAAAAAAATTTTCCTCCTATTCCGTGTGCCTTAAACCTCAATAGCCTCTGATGTGGAACTCTATTGAAAGCCTTACTGAAGTCCATATGCACAATATCATATTTATTACCATGATCTACCTCCTCAAACACCTTAGTGAAGAAAGTTAGTAAATTTGAATAACAGGAACGCCCCTTAGTAAAACCGTGCTGAGATTCATTAATCAATATATGCCTTGCGAGATGGCTACGAATTGCCTGGGAATTATTGATTCCAAAAATTTTTCCCAAATATGGAGGTAAGGCTTAAAAGGGCTATAGTTCAAGCTAAGGACCTGTTATCCTAGTAAATAGGTATTACATTTACCATTTTCCATTTGTCTGACACTATGCCAATTTGTAGTGATATATTGAAAAACAATAGCCTACGGTATGCTAAGTTCCTCCTTTAAAACCCTCACAAACAGTTCATCAGGGGCCCGAGGATTTGTTTGGCTTTAATTTCCTATTTGTCTGAGGAACATGTCACTAGTTACCCCAATAATGCCTAATTTATTATCGTCCTGTTCTACATAATTTATTATTTCTGGAATTTTCCTTTTTTATTTTCCCCCTTTGTTAAAACTGAGAGGAAGTAGGTATTTAAAAATTCTCACATTTTTTTATCACTGTCAGGATCTGACCTGAGTTACTCTTAAGTGGGCCCATCTTGTCCCTAAACTTACTTCTTATACCTGAAAAAAACCCTTTTTGGGGTTTGTCTTCCAGTCCCCATTTAGCCTCATAATCCATATTTGGTTTTTTTATTCCTTCTTTTTATATCTCTTTTTATTGAATATATTGATTACTTAACTACCCATCCCCTTTTTTGATACCCCCCTATATATGCCCTCTTTTTACCAATGAGATGTTTTAATCTATTGTTTTTTCCATTTGGGATAATATTTGTTAGATCTAATTTCCTTTCTGGAACAAACGTTGTCTGGGGAGCCAGCACTATGCTCTGAAACACGTCATAGTGGGGAAAACTGGGACAGACACTTGATTGCAGTTATCTGGGTAATTCTATGATATTTGAAA
>WNWK01048689.1:0-13462 GCA_009830355.1 Cherax destructor | reverse complement strand
GTTAAATGTCACACCTTAGGAAATGCTACTGTCAGTCATTGTTTGCAGAGGGGGGATGATACAGCGCCATGGATGTCAGTCAAGTTGATGCCTGGCCCTGTGGACAACCTGTATATAGAAGACTCTAGTTCCTGTGCCAACATCGGCTTATTCTGTCCTCCGTCCAGCTGTACGGGCAGGCTGATTTTCTTCCCCCCTCGGCGGGAGTTTTTCCCGGCCCGCACCGGCAATGTTCTGATTTTAAATGTCAGGTGACCGGAAGCCAGTTTCCTGGGTAACTTTGTTTGCTCATTTACACCTTTGTCCCTCCCCAGTATTGTCGTGTCGAGACGACACGGCAGTAGGGGGCCCGAGCAAAGTAAACAGCCTATTCAGAGGCTCTTTCAAACTGCGCGCACTACGGTACTGCCATCTATAGGCCTACAAGGTCAGGCTGGTCAGCCATGTTTCTTCCTCACTCTGGCAGCCTATCTCCCTGAAATAGGTCCTACCCAGCTGGGTTCCGGTCTCCTCACATACCCTCTGTACCCGTGTACACTTGCCCTATGCGACAATAAACCCATGCCTAGTCTACGGCGTATCACTTCACCTATGCTACCATTCTACTACCAGTGTTCCTACGAGTTAGTCAAGATAAGTGATAACAGAATTTGTCCAAGCTGAAGGTGTCCCCCAGGGTTGTGTTCTGAGCACAACTCTCTTTCTGCTTGCTATAAATAATCTGGCATCTGTTCTCCCATCCAATATTTGGTCATCACATTATGTGATGACTTTGTATAGCTTGTGTGGGTGCTGACTGTCACCTCATTGCAGTTTCCTTCCAGCATCCCGTCAACCGGGTTTCTGATTGGGCCACCACCCACAGTTTTAGATTTTCTAGTAGCAAAACTCATCAAATTACGTTTACTAGACGTTCAGTGGTCTCTGCTCATCTATTGTACCTATACGGCTCACGCATCCCAGAACGTGATATGATCAGGTTTCGGCCTCCTGTTTGACCGTCGATTGTCCTGGAAACCTCACATTACCTCTCTGAAAGCAACTTGTCACAGCTGGCTGAACCTCCTTAAAACCCTTGCACATCTTTCATGGGGGCTGATCATAGAACTCTCCTTCGCCTGCATTCAGCCCTAATTTTATCGAAACTCGATTATGGTGACCAGATATATTCCGCAGCCTCCCCTGCTACTCTTTCCATCCTTAATCCCATCCATCACCAGGGATTACGCTTATGCCTTGGTGCATTTCGTTCTTCCCCGGTTGAGAGCCTCTATGTAGAAGCGAACATTCCATCTTTGTCCGATCGTCATGATGCACATTGCATTCGCGATTATGTTCGCTCTCATGACCTCCACAGTCCTTCCATGTATAGGATTGTCACAGATGTTAGTAGATGCTCTTTATTTGTTCGTCGACCCTGCTTACTCCGTCCCTTTTCTCTTTGTCTACATTCACTCCTGTCTTCCCTTCAGCTACTACTCTATATGTTCATGTGACATCTCCTTTTCCCTACCCCTTGGGAAGTTCCTGCTGTCCGTGTCTGTTCTATTCCTCTACCTTGTGCGAAAGCCCGACTACCTACGGCGGCTTCGCTCTTTTCTAGGACCACTTCCGCTTCTCATTCCCATGCCATCGCAGTGTACACTGATGGTTCAAAGTCATCTGACGCCGTCGGATTCGCAGCAGTGTTTCTGGACAGCGTCGTGCGAGGGCATCTATTACCCTCGGCTAGCATATTTATGGCTGAATTGTACGCCATTCTTGTGGCACTTATCCGTATTGCATCTATGCCTGTGTCACCATGTGTGGTCATTTCAGACTCCCTTAGTGCTTTACAGGCTATCCGTAAAATTGATACACCTCACCCCCTAGTTCTTCATATCCAACTTTGGTTACGACGTATCTTTAGCAAGCACAAAGATATTGCTTTTTGTTGGGTCCCTGGTTATGTTGACTTTCAGGGCAATGAACAGGCAGACACTGCTGCGCAGTCAGCAGTACATGACCTTCCAGTTTCATATAGAGGTGTTCCTTTTACGGACTATTTTGCGGTCATTGCTACCCACCTTCGCACCTGTTGGCAACAACGCTGGTCTGACCTGCTAAATAACAAACTTCATTCTGTTAAACCGAGTATAGGTTTCTGGCCTTCTTGTCACCAATGTCGAGGTTGGGAGACCACACTCTCCCGTCTTCGCATCGGCCACACTCGTCTTACTCACGGGTATCTCATGGAGAGGCTTCCTGCCCCTCTCTGTGAGCATTGTCAGGTTCCAGTGTCTGTTCAACATATTCTGTTGGACTGCCCACTCTATCAAGGAGCACAGAATTTACCTCCAATGACGTCTTCGCTCTGCGGCCCTTTCTTTATCTTCCCTTCTTGCTGATGGATCCTTCTTTAATCCTGACTCTCTCCTTGACTTTTTGACAGAGACTGACTTACTACACAAACTCTGAAGATTGTACCTCTAGCACCTCCCTCAGTCCCTTCTACCTTGATCTCTTGCTACCCTCTATCCCTGCACTATCCACTGTCCTGCTGCACTCCATACCCTACTAATCATCCCTCTCCCTCTTACAACCCATTCTTCCTGCATCCTGCAATAACCTGCTGTGCTGTATGACCCCTGTAGTTTAGCACTTCTCTTTGATTATAATAATAATAATAATTATTCTTCCCGCTGGAAGCATTAAAGGAAGGGTACAATTCATCAGCTCCACTTTGCCATTCTGCAGATAGTAGTATTTCACAGTTTTGGTGAGAATGCCGTTACTCAACTTAGGTAGTGTGTAGGTGTCCCATTCTGCTGTAGCTTAAGCAAGTCTGTCCATCAGACCTAACAGAACTTTTTGCATCTGTATTTAATATTTAGTAATAATAATAATTATTATTATTATTATTATTATTATTTCTACAAGTACATGATACATCATCCAGCTTTAGACAATACTACTTCCCCATGTATCAGTCTAGGAAGGCTCAATAAAGCAAAAGCTGTCAGTGGCTCTTTCCCCTTCCCTCCCCTGAGAAGACAAAGCACAGTAATTAATTTACTAAGTTTTTATCTACGTTTTGAGTACATAATCAGTGGTCCTCGAGTTACAAGCAATTCGTTCCAGACGGCTATTCAAGTGCCGATACCGAAGGAATTTTTCCCATAAGAAATAATGAAAATTAGATTAATCCTATTTGAGACCCTCAAAAATACACTTGCAAAAGCACCTACAAAAATACACTTACATAATTGTTCGAGGTTGGGGCTGTTCGTAAGTAGAGGTCCACTGTATAGACTTCTAGATCAACAGTAACATCAAAAATTTAACTTTTCAAAACTATTTTGGTGAAATAAATTTAGATGTGTTGGCTTTCTTGGTTTCATGAACTCAACTCAAATTTTTCTATATATTACTGTATTCACATTGCATTGACAAAATGCATAAAGCATTGATTTCAGGAACGCAACAAACTATTGCCGAAACGTTTGACTCCTGTGGGTCAAATATCGTACAATATGACCAGTAGTGCTTTTCATAATGAATGATGCATTCTGAAAAATATAAATACACACTGGTGAAAAGTTGCATTATATCACACTAATAGATACATTATTTTTATTTTTATTAACACATCGGCCAATTCCACCAAGGCAGGGTGGCCAGAAAAGAAAAACTTTCATCATCATTCACTCCATCACTGTCTTGCCAGAGGGTGCTTTACACTACAGTTATAAAACTGCAACATTAACACCCTCCTTCAGAGTGCAGACTGTACTTCCCATCTCCAGGACTCAAGTCCGGCCTGCCGGTTTCCCTGAATCCCTTCATAAATGTTACTTTGCTCACACTCCAACAGCACGTCAAGTATTAAAAACCATTTGTCTCCATTCACTCCTATCAAATACGCTCACATGCTTGCTGGAAGTCCAACCCCTCACACAAAACCTCCTTTATCCTCCTCCAACCTTTCCTAGGCCGACCCCTACCCCGCCTTCCCTCCACTACAGATTTATACACTCAGAGTCAATCTGTCTCGTTCCATTCTCTCCACATGTCGAACACCTCAACAACCCCTTCTCAGCCCTCTGGATAACAGTTTTGGTAATCCCGCACCTCCTCCTAATTTCCAAACTCCGAATTCTCTGCATTATATTCACACCACACATTGACCTCAGACATGACATCTCCACTGCCTCCAGCCTTCTCCTCGCTGCAACATTCATCACCTGCTTCACACCCATATAAAGTGTTGGTATAACTATACTTTCATACATTTCCCTTTTCCCATAGACAAAGTTCCTTGTCTCCCAGACTCCAAATGCTCCACTCACCCTTTTCCCTCATCAATTCTATGATTCACCTCATCCTTCATAGACCCTCTGCTGACATGTCCACTCCCCCGATATCTGAATACATTCATTCTCCATACCCCTTTCCCTCCAATCTGATATCAATCTTTCATCACCTAATCTTTTTGTTATCCTCATCACCTTACTCTTTCCTATATTCACTTTCAATTTTCTTCTTTTACACACCCTACCAAATTCATCCACCAACCTCTGCAACTTCTCTTCAGAATCTCCCAAAAGCACAGTGTCATCAGCAAAAAGCAACTGTGACAACTCCACTTTGTTTTGATTCTTTATCTTTTAACCCCCACCTCTTACCAAGCCCTCGCATTCACTTTCTTACAAGCCCATTTATAAATATATTGAACAACCACGGTGACATCACACATCCTTATCTAAGCCCCACTTTACTGGAAATAGTCCCCCCCCCTCCTACACACACTAACCTGAGCCTCACTATCCTCTAAAAACTCTTCACTGCTTTCAGTAACCTACCTCCTATTCCATACAGCTGCAACATCTGCCACATTGCCCCCTATCCACCCTATCATACGCCTTTTCCAAATCCATAAATGCACAAAAACCTCTTTACCCTTATCCAAATACTGTTCACCTATATGTTTCCTTTAACACTTGGTCTACACACCCCTACCTTTCCTAAAGCCCCTTGTTCATCTGTTATCCTGCTCTCTGTCTTACTTTAATTTTTCAATAAAAACTCTACCATACACTTTACCAGGTACACTCAACAGACTTATTCCCTATAATTTTTTAATCATTCTTTTGTCCCCTTTGCCTTTATACAAAGGAACAATACTGCTCTCTGCCAATCCCTAGGTACCTTACCCTCTTCCATACATTTATTAAATAATAGCACCAACCACTCCAAAACTATATCACCACCTGCTTTTAACATTTCTATATTTATCCCATCAATCCCAGCTGCCTTACCCTCTTTCATTCTACCCACTGCCTCACGAACTTCCCCACACTCACAACTGGCTCTTCCACACTCCTACAAGATGTTATTCCTCCTTGCCCTATACACGAAATCACAGCTTCCTGTCTTCATCAACATTTAACAAACTCAAAATATTCCCTCCATCTTCCGATACCTCTAACTCTCCATTTAATAACTTTCCTCTCCTATTTTTAACTGTCAAATCCATTTGTTCTCTAGGCTTCCTCAACTTATTAATCTCACTCCAAAATTTTTTCTTATTTTCAACAAAATTTGTTGATAACATCTCAACCAGTCTCTCATTTGCTCTCTTTTACATTGCTTCACCACTCTCTTAACCTCTCTTTTCTCTCCATATACTCTTCCCTCCTTGCATCACTTCTACTTTGTAAAAACCTCTCATATGCTAACTTTTCTCCTTACTACTCTCTTTACATCATCATTCTACCAATCGCTCTTCTTCCCTCCCGCACCCACTCTCCTGTAACCACAAACTTCTGCTGAACACTCTAACACTACATTTTTAAATCTACCCCATACATCTTCGACCCCATTGCCTACACTCTCACTAGCCCATCTATCCTCCAATAGTTGTTTATATCTTACCCTAACTGCCTCCTCTTTTAGTTTATAAACCTTCACCTCTCTTACTTACTGCTTCTATTTTCCTTGTATCCCATCTACCTTTTACTCCCACTGTAGCTATAACTAAAAAGTGATCTGATATATCTGTGGCCCCTCTATAAACATGTACATCCTGAAGTCTACTCAACAGTCTTTTATCTACCAATATGTAGTCCAATAAACTACTGTCATTACGCCCTACATCATATCTTGTATACTTATCTTTTTTTCTTAAAATATGTATTACCTATAACTAAACCCCTTTCTATACAAAGTTCAATCAAAGGGCTCCCATTATCATTTACACCTGGCACCCAAAACTTACCTACCACACCCTCTCTACATGTTTTTCCTACTTTAGCATTTAGGTCCCCTACCACAATTACTCTCTCACTTGGTTCAAAAGTTCCTATACATTTGCTTAACATCTCCCAAAATCTCTCTCTCTCTCCTCTACACTCCTCTCTTCCCCAGGTGCATACACGCTTATTATGACCCACTTTTTGCATCCGACCTGTGGAAAATATGGGTATTTTCCGAAAGTTATACTCGATAAACTTTCCAATATGAATAGATATCATTAATGTGATGCTGTTGGATTATCATTTAACTGAGTATAGGAGAGAACCAACAGACAGTCACACATGTGCGAGGGAGAGGCGAGTGACGCGGCATAGGTGTGGGTAGTCTTGGTCGGGTAGGCCTCCTGTAGTGAGCCAAATGTAGGCGGTGGTCAACAATCAACTCGATTCGGTCGAAACCTTGATACTAGGTATCGCTTCGAATATAAAGTGACAGGAATTACCTTCTGTGAATAATGTGGAGCGTCAAGTCCAGAAATCATTTTAATATAATGGTAGGAGGGGAAAGAGGTCTGGGTCACCGGATGAAGGACGCCACGCGATTCCGCCATGATGGAAATGGAAAAATTATCCTTTTCATCTTGACTCATCGACTTCGAACTTTAATGGATCGACTACTAACAATGTAATATTGTAGGACATTAAGTGCCGTGGAACTGTGGAGAAATCAGTGATAATAACCTTAAATTAAGGGAATAGGCTAGATGATACAAGTTGCCCTTTCCCGATTAACCGAATGTTAACTTCATGGTTCCCGTCCCGAGGACCGTAGAGGTGTTAAGGGCCAATACTTCTTAATCGGGACGAACCAACCAACATCATCATCCTGCCGGGAGAATAAATTGTCTACCAAGCAGGACAGTGAGATCAGTCAGAGGAAGGAAGACAAGGAATGCTGCCTTCTCACCCCCACAGATAAGTACCCTCTTCTCTTTATGACAAACTTGAGCTGGCCAGTTAGGTGTGTTGTAATAGTGAAAGGGACTGTGGGTATGTAAACGATCTCCAGCGACCATCCATAATATTGGGTAAGTGATGGTCTTATCGTGTTGGTGTGTGTACTCTCTTCCCCTCTCTTTCTAATCAGTCCATTTCTATACAGTCCACAAAATACTAGTAACGCCGTACTTATTGGTGTTATCTACTCTACATCGTACACACACAACCCGCACATATAAAAGAGAGGAGCTTACGACGACGTTTCGGCCCGACTTGGACCATTTACAAAGTCACACTAACACACAGAATGAATGAATGAATAAATACAGGCAAGATCCCAATGGGATGAGCGGAGAAGACGGTACAGACGAAGAATAGCGCTGGAGAGGAGTCTTCTTAGTCGTAGAAATAGAGCCAGGGCTTAACCCAGCAGCTAAGGCGATCGTGGGGCAGACTTGAGAACAGGAATAGCAGGCTTTCCTGTTGGTGAGACTTCTTAGTGATTTGTGATAGTGGAGTCGTCGTCTGCATTCTTGATGTAGTTGAATGTTGATGTGGGGATCAATTTTATATACGTTCGTTTGTAGTTAATACGAGAGTCTTTTACTATCTGTTCTAAGATTTCGATGGTTCAGAAACAGATGCGTAGGGGTAACCTTTGTTGGTGAACTTAACGTCCCCCTGACGTATATACGAACTCAAGGTGGCTGGATTTACATCAATGGTAAAGTTCCTGTTGTGTGCATAGTAGACGATGTTTTTCCATTTGAGGGTGCGGCTGGTTGTGTCTTGTACTAAATCGTAGTGTGAAGCAAATGTTGGTGTAGGCGGTGATGTTCTGGTCGTCTTAGCAGGAGTGGATAGTGTGGATGTGGAGGTATCTGAATGGGCGGGGCTGTTGAGTTTGCAGTAGGCTGGGAGGTCCCTGATTTGTTGGTTCTGGAGTCTTTTGGAGATATCAGAGGCATTTCATTGGTTGTGAATGGAGTGCCGTGACTGGAAGTAAGTGGTGTTGGTTGTGATGGTGGTGGAGCAGCGTCGTGAGATTGATTTGCAGGTGGAGAAACGATGACAGGTTGTTGGTTATTGTTGAGTATCAGTGAAGATGGTGGAGATGTTGGGAATTTGAACTCTGGCATGTTATTTAACTTGAGGAGTTCATTTATGGATGAGTTAAAGGTTCCAGGAACAGCAGCATTGTGCATATGAGCATATATCATACAGTAGTATATGGTGGTTGGGTCACAATCAGGTGCGATGGTGGCAGTGGAGGGTTGATTCGAAGCTTGGAGAATTTTGTTGTGGTAGCTTGTAGTTTCGTAATAGCATCATAGGTGGGTGATTTTGAAGATGATTTTTTCTGTGCTACTTCTTGGGTCTTCTTCATAATGTCTTTTCTATTTGGACATTTAGCGGCTAGAGTGTGATGATCGGTGCTTTTACAGTTGAGACAAGTTGGTGTTTGAGGTTCAGAGACGGGCATGACCGAAAATCATGTCCTTCATTACCACATGTTGTGCAAAACTTCCTGTCCTTCACTGGACAGTCTCTGGTGTTGTGTGCATAAGAGTAACAATTCCAACATTGAGGAATGTAATGGTATCTCTCAGCTTCGATGTGTGGGGCTGATGAAGTAATAAAATACTGCAATACCATCAGCCAATGCAGTGGCAGCCATATTTACATCGGTGAACGTGATTTTGAGCATGGATGGAGCTGTAGGTATTTTCATAATGCTCTCGACTTTGGCCCATGAGTTTTGATTTTCAATGGACGTCTTGAGTTCGTCTATAGGTTGAACTGTAAAAAGCTTATCAAGTTTCTTAAGGAAGACTGACCTTCTTGCCCTGAGACCTGGAGATGACATGACAGTAAATCCTCGACCTGCTAGAGTGGTGGTGGCTGTTGTAGTGAGTAGCTTTTCTGTTTCTTCATCGTCGCTGCACACTACAATAAATGCTTCCTTCAGGGTCAGTATGGTGTTGAACTTCACTTGTAACACACTTCTAACGCAAATTGCTAGAGCAAGTTTTGAAGAATCGTTCACAGTGCCACTGTTTGGTTTGATCTTGATTCGATTTCCATAGCTCATCGTGATGTCCAATTTAGGATGGTGATGACTGTATAAAATTCCCTCCCCAACGGGATCGCAGGAGACTGAATGCCAAGAATCAGAGCTGCTGGAAGATCAACACGACGAGCAGGACAAACACAGATGCCATGACGATGTTGTTATTGTTAGGCTAAGACGATGACGAGGAGTAAGACGATGATGTTCACAATCTTGATGACTGCTGACTGATGATGACACAGAGACAGAGGAAGGGTATTTATAGGCAGGCAGACAGGGGAGGGTACAAGAGAGTGGGAAATGTAGGAGTAGTGGTAGTAGTGGTAGTAGTGGTAGTAGTAAAGGTAGTAGTAAAGGTAGTAGAGTAGACAGTCATATGGGAAGGAGCACTGCTATGAGGCTAGCGACCCGCAAGGGGTACGAGAGGGAAGAAAAGCGAAAAATGAAGGAAAATACAAGGCAAAAGAAAGAACAGAAAGAAAGGAAACCCAAGGAGAAAAAAGGAGAAGGGGGAAGATAAGACAGGGAAGGAATCAGGTTAAGTCACGGGTGTTCTGAAGTTAGTGTGACTTTGTAAATGGTCCAAGTCGGGCCGAAACGTCGTCGTAAGCTCCTCTCTTTTATATGTGCGGGTTGTGTGTGTATTGTTCCAGTCACGGTATTGTGCCTTTTTTGTTATCTACATCGTAACTGGTCAAGGATAGATGTGTTAGAGCGTGTGTGTCGTCGAAGGAGCCGTTTTCTGTGACCAGGGCGGCTTAAGTTTTCTCACACGCCTCGCGGGAGTAACTGCAGTAAAATATATTGGCAGTCATCTCCCGTTGAGATTATTTGTTTGTAAGTGGTGGTGAAGCCCATACAGGTAGTCTCATAATTCCCCCACACGACCCTTATTTTAATCCACATAATCCTTGAATTTACACATTTATATTCCCTCTTCTCCTTCCATAACTGGTCCTTCACACATTATTGCTACCCCTTCCTTAGCTCTAACTCTCTCAGATACTCCTGACTTAATCCTATTTATTTCTCCCCACTGAAACTCGCCTACCCCCTTCAGCTTTGTTTCGCTTAGGGCCAGGACATCTAACTTCTTTTTATTCATAACATCAGCAATCATCTCTTTCTTATCATCTGCACTACATCCACGCACATTCAAACATCCCAGTTTTATAAAGTTTTTCTTCTTCTCTTTTTTAGTAAATGTGTACAGGAGAAGGGATTACTAGCCCATTGCTCCTGGCATTTTAGTCGCCTTATACAACACGCATGCCTTACGGATGAATACAAATTTCAAATGACTAAATAGATTTACAATAGTGAGGTAGTTCAGGATAATTAAATTGTATTACAAATTACAAATGAGTATAAATTTCAAATGATTAAATAGATTTACAATAGTGAGGTAGTTCAGAATATTTAGATTGAAAAAAAATTAGTAATAAGAATGGTTTTGTCTTGGCATGTTACACAGTTTCTATTAAAGCTCCAATATTGGAGTATATCAGGCAAACTTAAGACTAGTTTCAGATTTATTAGACAATATCTATATTCAGGATTTTATGTTTACTGTCATTTGAGTCAGTGCTGGTGTAGATGAGGAGGATGTGTGTGTACTCACCTAATTGTGGTTGCAGGGTCGAGACTCAGCTCCTGGCCCGCCCCTCCCCTGCCCGCTACTGGATCTGCTCTCCTGCTCCATGAGCTTTATCATACCTCGTCTTAAAACTGTGTATGGTTCCTGCCTCACTATGTCTTTCTCTAGACTATTCCCTTCCTGACTACTCTGTGGCTGAAGAAGTGCTTCCTAACATCCCTTTGACTCATCTGAGTCTTCAGCTTCCAGTTGTGTCCCCTTGTTTCTGTGTTCCCTCTCTGGAACATCCTGTCACTGTCTACCTTGTCGATTCCCCGCAGTATTTTGTATGTCGTTATCGTGTCTCCTCTGACCCTTCTTTCCTCCAGTGTTGTTAGTCCTTTTTCCCCTCAGCCTTCTTCATAGGACAGACCCTGAGTTGTGGAACTAACCTTGTCGCAAACCTTTGCACTTTCTCTAGTTTCTTTATGTGTTTGACCAGGTGTGGGTTCCAGACTGGTGCTGCATATTCTAGTATGGACCTGACGTACACGGTGTACAGTGTGTTTTGTGTGTGTGCGTGAATTGGTGGTTTTCGTGTGTTTAGTGATGGTGGGTGTGTTAGTGAGATAAGGTGTTTTTTGATGATAGTGTTGAAAATGGTGGCTGAATCTGCAGTTTTGGAGTTTTCAGGTAGGGAGTTCCAGATTTTAGGCCCTTTAATGTACATTGAACATTTGTATAGATTTAGCGGACACGTGAAATGTCATAGAGATTTTTGTGTCTGGTATTGTGTCTATGGGTCCTGTCACAACTATCAAGAAAGTGTTTTAGTTCAGGGTTAATATTGGAATTTATGGTTCTGTACATGTAGGTTGCACAGTAGTAAGTGTGGATGTTCTGGGCAGTGAGTAAATTTAAAGTCTTTGAAGAGTGGGGGGTGTTGCCTGGGATTGCATTGCGTGAAATTCTTACTGCGGCTTTTTGTTGAGTTAATATTGGTTTTAGGCGAGTTGTTGCTGTTGATTCCCGCAATATGGCATAGGTGAGGTAGGGATAGATGGGTGAATAGTACATATAGTGTGAGTAGGGCTGATTGCAGTACATAGTAACGTATCTTAGAGAGGATCCCAACTGTTTTGGATACTTTTCTTGCTATATGGTTGATATGGGTGCTGAAATTCAGATTGCTCTCTAGGTGTAGGCCCAGGAATTTGCCTCATTGTGTTTAGCAATAGGAGTGTTGTCAATCATTATGTTCAGTTGTGCAACACCAGTTCTGTTACCAAACATAATGTAGAAGGTTTTGTCAGTGTTAAGTGTAAGTTTGTTGGCTGTCATCAGGTTAAGATAAGATAAGATTTCTTCGGATTTTTAACTTGGAGGGTTAGCCACCCAGGATAACCCAAGAAAGTCAGTGCGTCATCGAGGACTGTCTGTCTTATTTCCATTGGGGTCCTTAATCTTGTCTCCCAGGATGCGACCCACACCAGTCGACTAACAACCCAGGTACCTATTTCTGCTAGGTGAACATGACAACAGGTGTAAGGAAACACGTCGAAATGTTTCCCCGCCGGGAATCGAACCCGGCCCTCCGTGTGTGAAGCGAGCTCAAGCCACCAGACCACCGGGCCACCCAGGTTGATATTTTTAGTAGCTCTTCATAACAATGGTGTTAGTGAGGCAAGATTTGGGTGGGAGATGACATAAGTCGTATCATCAGCAAAAAGAATCAGTTTCAGGTGTTGGGATATGTTGGAAGATCATTGATGATAGGAGGAAGAGCAGGGACCAAGGACACTTCCCCGTGGTACTCCAATATCAATGGTTGTGTAGATGAGGTTGTGTCTTTAATGGTGACATATTGATACCTGTTAGTAAGATAGGGTTTGAAATACATAAGAGCGTTGCCTCTTATACCGTAATGGTCAAGTTTTTGGAGTAGGATGCTATAAAACTTTTTCTTGGGACTGCCTTCTTTTAAGCTGCACTCTAGGCAAGCACTGTTAACACCGACACTCTGAGGCGCTCTTCAGACTTACAAGTGGCTATGGGGCAAATTTCTAGCTAACTGCAGCCGAAAAAAATTCCCACTATATGCACGATTATGAAAGGGTTTAACTTACTTGATGGAGTGGAAATATGTCTCCTGGTCTTCCTAAGCTATAACCCCTCCAAACACCATGTGTAGGGAAGAGCCTTTAATCTGCAAATTAAGTGGTATTAGTGTCTTGTATTAACTCAGAATCCCCAGCTCTAGGGTATATCCTCCAAGCAATATCTAAACAGTAAGGGGCACTAGCTTCAGACTTTTTCTCAACAATGGGACGCTGGTACCTGCTAAAATGCGTAGGGCCACGAGAGACCCACAACAAAACCTACACGTTTCCCCAGAAACTGGCCAGATACTGAGAAGAAAAGGAGGGCCTACTGTATTGGTCTGATGGAGTAAGATATCCTCAGTACTGGGGTATCTCTTTCGTGCCCCAGGACAGATGTTGAGTCACGTAGGGGGATGCTGCCTGGTCGCAGCACTTGTTCTCTGGATGAAGTCTAGTCTGGTGAAACGATCATGGTCAAGTC
>WNWK01048688.1:0-13462 GCA_009830355.1 Cherax destructor | reverse complement strand
TACTACTGCTGCACCTCTCCTGTCCACAGTATAAAGGTTCCTCTGCTCATATGCTGTTATTCTATTCAAGATTGATGGACTGACAACATGTCTGAAGATTGAGGGCCCGGACAACCTCACACTCCTCCTGTTCTTCACGATTCTCCTTTTGTATGGATTGATGAAGCCACTGTGTCGAAACGTTTCCTCAATAAAGATACCCAAGTGTTGATATGTGTCTAATTTACCATATCAAGAAGTGTAAGCAACAGAAGTCCAGAGGTTTATACATCTTTAGTAAGGCCTCACCAGATTACGCAGCTCAGTTCTGGTCTCTATTTACAGAATGGATAATAATTCCTTAGAAAACATTCAGCGTAGAATGACAAAGTTAATTCATAGCATTAGAAATCTTCCCATGAAGAAAGATTGAAGACCTTAAATTGCATTCAATTGTAAGACGAAGAATAGGGAGACATGATGAGGTATATAAGAGGAAAATTGATACTAATAAGTGGATATAAATAAGGTCTTGAGGGTAAATCCCCAAGAGAAACTCGCAATAATGGATTCAAATTGGATAAGTTTAGATTTAGAAAGGATATAGGAAAATATTGGTTTGGTAATAGGGTGGTTGATGAGTGGAACTGTCTGCCTAGTAGGGTTATTGACTTTGGGTAGTTTCAAATTTAGGTTGGATAAATACATGAGTGAGGGGGGTTGATTTGAGGGGACTCATATGAGTTAATTGAATCATCAAAGCTTATTTCTGGGTAGAATTGAAAATTAGGCTGGCAATTATTCTGTTAGTGGGATGGAATGTGAAGGACGTGCCTAGTATGGGCCAACAGGCCTGCTGCAGTGTTCCTCCTTTCTTATGTTCCTATGTAATATATTTGCTCTTATTACGTACGCTTATGCATTGCTCTCTTGGTTTAAGGTTGCTGTTTACCATAACCCCCATAATCCCTCGGAAGTGATAAAAACAATTTTCAAGTAAAAATCATTGTTGCTACATTAGAGCATAGGGATTTTTGACCCGTGAAAGTAAAATAGTTTTTCTTGGAAACTCAACTCACACCAACAACAATTATCAGAGCTGAGGATAGAATCCTGTAGTGTAATATTCTCAACATTGAACCCTTTCTTTCGTCTATTGAATAGTTAGTCATCCTGTTCTCATTACCTCCTTTATCAATGTCTTTCCTGAGATTTCCACAATTGCCGAAAGAATGCCTGTTTGTTGTATTCGAATATGTTTGTCTATCGTAATGAGCTAGAAATAATGTATAATTTAGACTGGTTTTCATAGTTGTCAAAAAAAAACATAAGAAATGAGGAACAGTGCAGCAGGCCTGTTGGGCCATACTAGGCAGGTCCTTCCAACCATCCCACTAACAGAGCTACGCAAGAAATAAGCTTTGATAATTCTATTTACTCATGCAAGTGCCACTCAAATGCAACCCTCTCACTCATGAATTTATCCAACCTAAATTTGAAGGCTTAGGGATTAGAAAGGCAAACATGACTATGAGATTAAGGTTGCTAATGAGTGGAGGCTAGGTTTGATTAAGGTCGAGTACGGGAGAAATTCTTAGGTAGTGGTGGTTTGATAAGGACTGCTTGTAGGCAAAGTAGACTTTCTGCAGTGTTCCTCCATTCTTAAAAGAAAGGAGGAACACTGCAGAAGGCCATTGGCCCATACTAGGAGGTCCTTCAATCCATCCCACTTACAGAATATTTGCTCAACCCAATTTTCAATGCTACCCAAGAAATAAGCTTTGATAATTCTATTTACTCATGTGCAAGTCCCACCCTCTCACTCATGTATTTATCCAACCTAAACTTGAAACTACTTAAGGCCCTAGCTTCATAACCCTACTAGGCAGATTTTCCACTCATCAACTACCCTATTTCCAAAACCAATACTTTCCTATATGTTTCTAAATCTAAACTTATCTAATTTGAACCATTATTGCGGGTTTCTCTTGGAGAGATATCCTCAAGACATTATTTATATCCCCTTTGAATACCTATTTTCCACTTGATACCTAGATCATGTCTCCTCTCATTTATTAATTTATTTCTTCACGCAGAATGTTTTCAATGAATCTATATCCATTCTGTAATATGGAGACAGAACTGAGCTGCGTTACCTAGTGAGGCGGAAAATAAACATGCAGTAGTAAGTGACCTTTTGACAACGTCGCTAGCAGGCTTTATCGAGTCACATACAGACCTGAAATGAGAACATGGAGATAGGAGCGGAAAGGGGTCAGGTGGAGAAGCTGCGTGAGTCTAGTGTGATAGTTAAAAACATAGTGTGACTTAAAGGACCTGCAGTGTACCATTCTTGAGTTCTAGGTGGGTACACTGCAGGTCCTTTAAGTCACACTATGTTTTTAACTATCACACTACTTTTAAGACTCACATGCAGCTTTCTCCACCTGACCCAGCATTCTCCACCTGACTGTACCCTATATATCTCCATGTTGCTCATTTTCCAGGTAGATCTGTATGTGATTTGATAAAGTTACTGCGTGGGCGAAACGTTGTCAATAAAGGATCACATTATACTGCTTATGTGTTTATTTTTCCATTGTGTCGGTATTTTATACCATTTATTTCCACCTAAGTGAGGCCTTACTAATGATGTATAAAGCTGTAATATAACCGCTGGACTTCTGTTGCTTTCACTTCTCGATATAAATCCCAAGCACTTTTAAGTTAAATAACGTAGAACTTAGCCATACAGATTGCGATAAGGATTTGTGGGTTATGATAAGCAGCAACCTTAAACCAAGACAGCAATGCCTAAGCGTACGTAATAAGTCAAACAGATTACTGGGATTTATATCAAGAAGTGTAAGCAACAGAAGTCCAGAGGTTTATACATCTTTAGTAAGGCCTCACCTAGATTACGCAGCTCAGTTCTGGTCTCTATATTACAGAATGGATAATAATTCCTTAGAAAACATTCAGCGTAGAATGACAAAGTTAATTCATAGCATTAGAAATCTTCCGCATGAAGAAAGATTGAAGACCCTTAAATTGCATTCAATTGTAAGACGAAGAATGAGGGGAGACATGATCGAGGTATATAAGAGGAAAATTGATACTAATAAGGCGGATATAAATAAGGTCTTGAGGGTAAATCTCCAAGAGAGAACTCGCAATAATGGATTCAAATTGGATAAGTTTAGATTTAGAAAGGATATAGGAAAATATTGGTTTGGTAATAGGGTGGTTGATGAGTGGAACTGTCTGCCTAGTAGGGTTATTGACTTTGGGTAGTTTCAAATTTAGGTTGGATAAATACATGAGTGAGAGGGGTTGGATTTGAGTGGGACTCGCATATGAGTTAATTGAATCATCAAAGCTTATTTCTTGGGTAGAATTGAAAATTAGGCTGGGCAATTATTCTGTTAGTGGGATGGAATGAAGGACGTGCTCTAGTATGGGCCAACAGGCCTGCTGCAGTGTTCCTCCTTTCTTATGTTCCTATGTAATATATTTGCCTTATTACGTACGCTTATGCATTGCTCTCTTGGTTTAAGGTTGCTGCTTACCATAACCCCCATAATCCCTGCTGAAGTGATGCCAAAAACAATTTTCTGAGTAAAAAAATCATTGTTGCTACATTAGAGCATAGGGATTTTTGACCCGTGAAAGTAAAATAGTTTTTCTTGGAAACTCAACTCACACCAACAATTCAATTATCAGAGCTGAGGATAGAATCCTGTAGTGTAATATTCTCTAACATTGAATCCTTCTTCGTCGTATATTGAATAGTTAGTCATCCTGTTCTCATTACCTCCTTTATCAATGTCTTTCCTGAGATTTCCACAATTGCCGAAAGAATGCCTGTTTGTTGTATTCGAATATGTTTGTCTATCGTATGACTTCTTGTCGATTCACATATGTTTGTCTATCGTAATGACTTTTGTCCATTCACATGTTTCTTGTATCTGTTCTTAATAGTTGTTACTATCCTTGCACATTTGCTTCGAATAGTATTGTCCCGAACGAATTCTTTTTAAAGGCTTGATTCGAATTAGAGTCGTATAAGACCAGAAGCATTGAGTCCAGAAGTACTTGGAGCATGAAATGTCTTGGTAAAATTTATGCCAAAACATTGGCGCTTTGAAGGATTGTCTTCATTTGGACGATTGTCAGGTATTGGACGCACTTCTTTAGTTTTTCTGCACTCACCGTCATTACTAGAATACCAATGACTTTGAAAATCTTGATGTTCGATTTAAGTGGGACTCGCACATGAGTTAATAGAGGTATCAAGTTTCTTGCGTGGGTAGCACTGAAAATGGATCGAGCAAATATTTTTGTTATTCAAACTTAATAGAACATAATATATTAGAAGTGATCAAGATGCAATGACAGAAACGTTTTCTATTAAGTTTGTCTCAGGATTTGCTTACATGTCTTTCTAAACCAGATTGTCGGCATTTGTTACAAATGTTCATACCATGAACATAACAGGAAACATTCTGTTTTTTTACTTACAAATACTAGGCATGTCCTTCTAATCCTATACTCAATACCTAAAATAATTGTCCAAATCATTTTCAATGCAAACTTTTCTAATATATTATGTTCTTATAAGAACATATGTAATAATATTGGTAGAATTACCGACAATATGTTAAGTAAAAGGACACAATTGCAACTAATGTGACATTTTATTGTGGCAACGTTTCGCTCTCCAGGAGCTTTCTCAGTAACGCCTAATTTTCATTTACAAGAAATAAGCTTTGATGATTCAATTAACTCATATCGAGTCCCATCAAATCAACCCTTCACTCATGTATTTATCCAACCTAAATTTGAAACACCAAGATCATCCCTATAGAGAGCACTCATCAAACACTTATTACCAAACAATATTTTCCTTATCCTTTCTAAAGTCAACTATCCATGTTCATTGATGAGCTCTCTGAGATTTACCTCAAGACCTTATTTATATCCGCCTTATTAGTATCAATTTTCCTCTTATATCCTCGATCATGTCTCCCTCATTCTTCGTCTTACAATTGAATGCAATTTAAGGGTCTTCAATCTTTCTTCATGGGAAGATTTCTAATGCTATGAATTAATCTTTTGTCATTCTACGCTGAATGTTTTCTAAGGAATTTTATCCATTCTGTAATATAGAGACCAGAACTGAGCTGTAATCTAGTGAGGCCTTACTAAAGATGTATAACCTCTGGACTTCTGTTGCTTACACTTTGATATAAATCCCAGTAATCTGTTTGACTTATTACGTACGCTTAGGCATTGCTGTCTTGGTTTAAGGTTGCTGCTTATCATAACCCACAAATCCTTATCGCAATCTGTATGGCTAAGTTCTACGTTATTTAACTTAAAAGTGCTTGGGATTTATATCGAGAAGTGAAAGCAACAGAAGTCCAGCGGTTATATTACAGCTTTATACATCATTAGTAAGGCCTCACTTAGGTAACGCAGCTCAGTTCTGGTCTCCATATTACAGAATGGATATAGATTCATTAGAAAACATTCTGCGTAGAAAGACTAAATTAATAAATGAGAGGAGACATGATCTAGGTATACAAGTGGAAAATAGGTATTCAAAAAGGGGATATAAATAATGTCTTGAGGATATCTCTCCAAGAGAGAACCCGCAATAATGGATTCAAATTAGATAAGTTTAGATTTAGAAAGCATATAGGAAAGTATTGGTTTGGAAATAGGGTAGTTGATGAGTGGAAAAGTCTGCCTAGTAGGGTTATTGAAGCTAGGGCCTTAAGTAGTTTCAAGTTTAGGTTGGATAAATACATGAGTGAGAGGGTGGGATTTGCACATGAGTAAATAGAATTATCAAAGCTTATTTCTTGGGTAGCATTGAAAATTGGGTTGAGCAAATATTCTGTAAGTGGG
Source organism: Cherax destructor (assembly GCA_009830355.1). Classification (NCBI taxonomy): domain Eukaryota; kingdom Metazoa; phylum Arthropoda; class Malacostraca; order Decapoda; family Parastacidae; genus Cherax; species Cherax destructor. The sequence continues at coordinate 7,570 of WNWK01048688.1, read as the reverse complement.
ATGGATTGTGAAGGACCTGCCTAGTATGGGCCAGTAGGCCTTCTGCAGTGTTCCTCCTTTCTTTTAAGAATGGAGGAACACTGCAGAAGGTCTACTGGCCCATACAAGGCAGGTCCTTATCAAAACCACCACTACCTAAGAATTTACTCCCGTACTCACGACACTTAATCAAACCTAGCCCCTCCCACTCATTAGCAACCTTAATCTCATAGTCATGTTTAGCCTTTCTAATCCCCTAAGCCTTTCAAATTTAGGTTGGATAAATTCATGAGTGAGAGGGTTGCATTTGAGTGGCACTTGCACATGAGTAAATAGAATTATCAAAGCTTATTTCTTGCGTAGCTCTGTTAGTGGGATGGATTGTGAAGGACCTGCCTAGTATAGCCCAACAGGCCTGCTGCACTGTTCCTCATTTCTTATGTTCTTTTGACAACTATGAAAACCAGTCTAAATTTATACATTATTTCTAGCTCATTACGATAGACAAACATATTCGAATACAACAAACAGGCATTCTTTCGGCAATTGTGGAAATCTCAGGAAAGACATTGATAAAGGAGGTAATGAGAACAGGATGACTAACTATTCAATATACGACGAAGAAGGATTCAATGTTAGAGAATATTACACTACAGGATTCTATCCTCAGCTCTGATAATTGAATTGTTGGTGTGAGTTGAGTTTCCAAGAAAAACTATTTTACTTTCACGGGTCAAAAATCCCTATGCTCTAATGTAGCAACAATGATTTTTTTACTCAGAAAATTGTTTTTGGCATCACTTCAGCAGGGATTATGGGGGTTATGGTAAGCAGCAACCTTAAACCAAGAGAGCAATGCATAAGCGTACGTAATAAGGCAAATATATTACATAGGAACATAAGAAAGGAGGAACACTGCAGCAGGCCTGTTGGCCCATACTAGGCACGTCCTTCACATTCCATCCCACTAACAGAATAATTGCCCAGCCTAATTTTCAATTCTACCCAAGAAATAAGCTTTGATGATTCAATTAACTCATATGCGAGTCCCACTCAAATCCAACCCCTCTCCTGCTTCATCTCACCTGTCTACAGTATATAAGCAACTTCTATTTGCCTTATATTGTATTTACTTCAAGATTGATGGACTGAACACATCGACTCCAGGCCGAGGGACTGATTACCTCAAACTCCTCCTTTTATTACTACTTCTTCTTTGTATTGGACTGATGAAGCCACTGTGTAGCGAAACGTTTCCTCAATAAAGATACCCAAGTGTTGCATATGTGTCTAATTTAACAACTTGTCGGTTCTCTGAACCATTCATCTACATCCTGTCTGACACAGCAACTTCTTGGGATCTTGATACAAAAGGATTCTTCAACATTTGTCCAAACCTTTGGACAAGGACGTACTTCGACTAGTGGATGATACTACTATGACCCCGCCTCCTCCTGCTTCATCTCACCTGTCTACAGTATATAGCAACTTCTATTTGCCTTATATTGTATTTACTTCAAGATTGATGGACTGAACACATCGACTCCAGGCCGAGGACTGATTACCTCAAACTCCTCCTTTTATTACTACTTTCTTCTTTGTATTGGACTGATGAAGCCACTGTGTAGCGAAACGTTTCCTCAATAAAGATACCCAAGTGTTGCATATGTGTCTAATTTAACAACTTGTCGGTTCTCTGAACCATTCATCTACATCCTGTCTGACACAGCAACTTCTTGGGATCTTGATACAAAGGATTCTTCAACATTTGTCCAAACCTTTGGACAAGGACGTACTTCGACTAGTGGATGATACTACTATGACCCCGCCTCCTCCTGCTTCATCTCACCTGTCTACAGTATATAAGCAACTTCTATTTGCCTTATATTGTATTTACTTCAAGATTGATGGACTGAACACATCGACTCCAGGCCGAGGGACTGATTACCTCAAACTCCTCCTTTTATTACTACTTTCTTCTTTGTATTGGACTGATGAAGCCACTGTGTAGCGAAACGTTTCCTCAATAAAGATACCCAAGTGTTGCATATGTGTCTAATTTAACAACTTGTCGGTTCTCTGAACCATTCATCTACATCCTGTCTGACACAGCAACTTCTTGGGATCTTGATACAAAAGGATTCTTCAACATTTGTCCAAACCTTTGGACAAGGACGTACTTCGACTAGTGGATGATACTACTATGACCCCGCCTCCTCCTGCTTCATCTCACCTGTCTACAGTATATAAGCAACTTCTATTTGCCTTATATTGTATTTACTTCAAGATTGATGGACTGAACACATCGACTCCAGGCCGAGGGACTGATTACCTCAAACTCCTCCTTTTATTACTACTTTCTTCTTTGTATTGGACTGATGAAGCCACTGTGTAGCGAAACGTTTCCTCAATAAAGATACCCAAGTGTTGCATATGTGTCTAATTTAACAACTTGTCGGTTCTCTGAACCATTCATCTACATCCTGTCTGACACAGCAACTTCTTGGGATCTTGATACAAAGGATTCTTCAACATTTGTCCAAACCTTTGGACAAGGACGTACTTCGACTAGTGGATGATACTACTATGACCCCGCCTCCTCTGCTTCATCTCACCTGTCTACAGTATATAAGCAACTTCTATTTGCCTTATATTGTATTTACTTCAAGATTGATGGACTGAACACATCGACCCAGGCCAGGGACTGATTACCTCAAATCCTCCTTTATTACTACTTTTTTGTATTGGACTGATGAAGCCACTGTGTGCGAAACGTTTCTCAATAAAGATACCCAAGTGTGCATATGTGTCTAATTTAACAACTTGTCGGTTCTCTGAACCATTCATCTACATCCTGTCTGACACAGCAACTTCTTGGGATCTTGATACAAGGATTCACATTTGTCCAAACCTTTGACAGGACTACTTCGACTAGTGGATGATACTACTATGACCCCGCCTCCTCCTGCTTCATCTCACCTGTCTACAGTATATAAGCAACTTCTATTTGCCTTATATTGTATTTACTTCAAGATTGATGGACTGAACACATCGACTCCAGGCCGAGGGACTGATTACCTCAAACTCCTCCTTTTATTACTACTTTCTTCTTTGTATTGGACTGATGAAGCCACTGTGTAGCGAAACGTTTCCTCAATAAAGATACCCAAGTGTTGCATATGTGTCTAATTTAACAACTTGTCGGTTCTCTGAACCATTCATCTACATCCTGTCTGACACAGCAACTTCTTGGGATCTTGATACAAAAGGATTCTTCAACATTTGTCCAAACCTTTGGACAAGGACGTACTTCGACTAGTGGATGATACTACTATGACCCCGCCTCCTCCTGCTTCATCTCACCTGTCTACAGTATATAAGCAACTTCTATTTGCCTTATATTGTATTTACTTCAAGATTGATGGACTGAACACATCGACTCCAGGCCGAGGGACTGATTACCTCAAACTCCTCCTTTATTACTACTTTCTTCTTGTATTGGACTGATGAAGCCACTGTGTAGCGAAACGTTTCCTCAATAAAGATACCCAAGTGTTGCATATGTGTCTAATTTAACAACTTGTCGGTTCTCTGAACCATTCATCTACATGTATAAAGCTGTAATATAACCGCTGGACTTCTGTTGCTTTCACTTCTCGATATAAATCATAAGAAGAACATAAGAAAGGAGGAACACTGCAGCAGGCCTGTTGGCCCATACTAGGCAGGTCCTTCACAATCCATCCCACTAACAGAATATTTGCTCAACCCAAAAATATTTGCTCAACCCAAGCACTTTTAAGTTAAATAACGTAGAACTTAGCCATACAGATTGCGATAAGGATTTGTGGGTTATGATAAGCAGCAACCTTAAACCAAGACAGCAATGCCTAAGGGTACGTAATAAGGCAAACAGATTACTGGGATTAATATCAAGAAGTGTAAGCAACAGAAGTCCAGAGGTTTATACATCTTTAGTAAGGCCTCACCTAGATTACGCAGCTCAGTTCTGGTCTCCATATTACAGAATGGATAATAATTCCTTAGAAAACATTCAGCGTAGAATGACAAAGTTAATTCATAGCATTAGAAATCTTCCGCATGAAGAAAGATTGAAGACCCTTAAATTGCATTCAATTGTAAGACGAAGAATGAGGGGAGACATGATCGAGGTATATAAGTGGAAAATTGATACTAATAAGGCGGATAAAAATAAGGTCTTGAGGGTAAATCTCCAAGAGAGAACTCAATAATGGATTCAAATGATAAGTTTAGATTTAGAAAGGATATAGGAAAATATTGGTTTGGTAATAGGTGGTTGATGAGTGGAACTGTCTGCCTAGTAGGGTTATTGACTTTGGGTAGTTTCAAATTTAGGTTGGATAAATACATGAGTGAGAGGTTGGATTTGAGTGGGACTCGCATATGAGTTAAGTGAATCATCAAAGCTTATTTCTTGGGTAAATTGAAAATTAGGCTGGGCAATTATTCTGTTAGTGGGATGGAATGTGAAGGACGTGCCTAGTATGGGCCAACAGGCCTGCTGCAGTGTTCCTCCTTTCTTATGTTCCTATGTAATATATTTGCCTTATTACGTACGCTTATGCATTGCTCTCTTGGTTTAAGGTTGCTGCTTACCATAACCCCCATAATCCCTGCTGAAGTGATGCCAAAAACAATTTTCTGAGTAAAAAAATCATTGTTGCTACATTAGAGCATAGGGATTTTTGACCCGTGAAAGTAAAATAGTTTTTCTTGGAAACTCAACTCACACCAACATTTCAATTATCAGAGCTGAGGATAGAATCCTGTAGTGTAATATTCTCTAACATTGAATCCTTCTTCGTCGTATATTGAATAGTTAGTCATCCTGTTCTCATTACCTCCTTTATCAATGTCTTTCCTGAGATTTCCACAATTGCCGAAAGAATGCCTGTTTGTTGTATTCGAATATGTTTGTCTATCGTAATGAGCTAGAAATAATGTATAAATTTAGACTGGTTTTCATAGTTGTCAAAAGAACATAAGAAATGAGGAACAGTGCAGCAGGCCTGTTGGGCTATACTAGGCAGGTCCTTCACAATCCATCCCACTAACAGAGCTACGCAAGAAATAAGCTTTGATAATTCTATTTACTCATGTGCAAGTGCCACTCAAATGCAACCCCTCTCACTCATGAATTTATCCAACCTAAATTTGAAAGGCTTAGGGGATTAGAAAGGCTAAACATGACTATGAGATTAAGGTTGCTAATGAGTGGGAGGGGCTAGGTTTGATTAAGTGTCGTGAGTACGGGAGTAAATTCTTAGGTAGTGGTGGTTTTGATAAGGACCTGCCTTGTATGGGCCAGTAGACCTTCTGCAGTGTTCCTCCATTCTTAAAAGAAAGGAGGAACACTGCAGAAGGCCTACTGGCCCATACTAGGCAGGTCCTTCACAATCCATCCCACTTACAGAATATTTGCTCAACCCAATTTTCAATGCTACCCAAGAAATAAGCTTTGATAATTCTATTTACTCATGTGCAAGTCCCACCCCTCTCACTCATGTATTTATCCAACCTAAACTTGAAACTACTTAAGGCCCTAGCTTCAATAACCCTACTAGGCAGACTTTTCCACTCATCAACTACCCTATTTCCAAACCAATACTTTCCTATATGCTTTCTAAATCTAAACTTATCTAATTTGAATCCATTATTGCGGGTTCTCTCTTGGAGAGATATCCTCAAGACCTTATTTATATCCCCTTTTTGAATACCTATTTTCCACTTGTATACCTAGATCATGTCTCCTCTCATTTATTAATTTAGTCTTTCTACGCAGAATGTTTTCTAATGAATCTATATCCATTCTGTAATATGGAGACCAGAACTGAGCTGCGTTACCTAAGTGAGGCCTTACTAATGATGTATAAAGCTGTAATATAACCGCTGGACTTCTGTTGCTTTCACTTCTCGATATAAATCATAAGAAGAACATAAGAAAGGAGGAACACTGCAGCAGGCCTGTTGGCCCATACTAGGCAGGTCCTTCACAATCCATCCCACTAACAGAATATTTGCTCAACCCAAAAATATTTGCTCAACCCAAGCACTTTTAAGTTAAATAACGTAGAACTTAGCCATACAGATTGCGATAAGGATTTGTGGGTTATGATAAGCAGCAACCTTAAACCAAGACAGCAATGCCTAAGCGTACGTAATAAGGCAAACAGATTACTGGGATTTATATCAAGAAGTGTAAGCAACAGAAGTCCAGAGGTTTATACATCTTTAGTAAGGCCTCACCTAGATTACGCAGCTCAGTTCTGGTCTCTATATTACAGAATGGATAATAATTCCTTAGAAAACATTCAGCGTAGAATGACAAAGTTAATTCATAGCATTAGAAATCTTCCGCATGAAGAAAGATTGAAGACCCTTAAATTGCATTCAATTGTAAGACGAAGAATGAGGGGAGACATGATCGAGGTATATAAGTGGAAAATTGATACTAATAAGGCGGATATAAATAAGGTCTTGAGGGTAAATCTCCAAGAGAGAACTCGCAATAATGGATTCAAATTGGATAAGTTTAGATTTAGAAAGGATATAGGAAAATATTGGTTTGGTAATAGGTGGTTGATGAGTGGAACTGTCTGCCTAGTAGGGTTATTGACTTTGGGTAGTTTCAAATTTAGGTTGGATAAATACATGAGTGAGAGGGGTTGGATTTGAGTGGGACTCGCATATGAGTTAATTGAATCATCAAAGCTTATTTCTTGGGTAGAATTGAAAATTAGGCTGGGCAATTATTCTGCCTAGTATGGGCCAACAGGCCTGCTGCAGTGTTCCTCCTTTCTTATGTTCCTATGTAATATATTTGCCTTATTACGTACGCTTATGCATTGCTCTCTTGGTTTAAGGTTGCTGCTTACCATAACCCCCATAATCCCTGCTGAAGTGATGCCAAAAACAATTTTCTGAGTAAAAAAATCATTGTTGCTACATTAGAGCATAGGGATTTTTGACCCGTGAAAGTAAAATAGTTTTTCTTGGAAACTCAACTCACACCAACAATTCAATTATCAGAGCTGAGGATAGAATCCTGTAGTGTAATATTCTCTAACATTGAATCCTTCTTCGTCGTATATTGAATAGTTAGTCATCCTGTTCTCATTACCTCCTTTATCAATGTCTTTCCTGAGATTTCCACAATTGCCGAAAGAATGCCTGTTTGTTGTATTCGAATATGTTTGTCTATCGTAATGACTTCTTTGTCGATTCACATATGTTTGTCTATCGTAATGACTTCTTTGTCCATTCACATGTTTCTTGTATCTGTTCTTGTAATAGTTGTTACTATCCTTGCACATTTGCTTCGAATAGTATTGTCCCGGAACGTATTCTTTTTTAAAGGCTTCTGATTCGGAATTACGAGTCGTATAAGACTCAGAAGCATTGAGTCCAGAAGTACTTGGAGCATGAAATGTCTTGGTAAAATTTATGCCAAAACATTGGCGCTTTGAAGGATTGTCTTCATTTGGACGATTGTCAGGTATTGGACGCACTTCTTTAGTTTTTCTGCACTCACCGTCATTACTAGAATACC
>WNWK01048687.1:0-13463 GCA_009830355.1 Cherax destructor | reverse complement strand
CTATACTGCCTCATTTTTTCCTTTATACTGCCTCATTTTTTTCCTCTATACTCCCCACCTTCCCCCTTTATACTGCCTCATTTCCCTCCTCTATACTGCCTCATTTTTTCCTCTATATGTTTCCTTTTCCTCTATACTGTTTCACTTTTCCCCCATACTGCCTCATTTTTTCCTCTATCTGCCTCATTTTCCTCTTCTCCCTTTCCCCCCCTTTTCTATCTGCCTCTTAAAATCTATACTGTTTTTTCCTTCCTCTATGCTGCCTCACTTCCTTTTCTATACGCCTTTTTTCCCTTTTCCTCTATACTGCCTCTTTTCCTTATTTTTTTTCCTTCCCTCCTCTTTTACCCTTTTCTATATTTTGCCTCACTTCCCCCTCTTCCTTTTTCTTCCCCCTCTATCTCCTCATTTCCTTTCTTTTGGCCCCCACTTCCTCCTCTATATTTCCTCCCCCTTCCCTCCCTTTTTCCTTACTGCCTCACTTCCTCCTCTATACTTCCTCCTCTATTTTCATTTCCCTCCCCCTTCTGCCTCACTTCCTCCTCTTTGTCATTTCCCCCTTTATCTGCCTCATTTCCTCCTTTTACTGCCTCACTTCCTCCTCTATACTGCCTCTTTCCTCCTCTTTTCTGCCTCCCCTTCCTTTTATACTGCCTCTTTTTCCTCCTCTATCTGTTTCCTCCTCTATTGAAAAAAACCCCCCTTCATCTGTTAATTCTCCTCATCGGGCCTACTTTCCTCTTTACCTGTCATTCCCCTCTTGCTTTATTTTCTTCTTTTGTTAAAAAATTTCCCTTCTTATCTTCATTTCCCTTCTTTTATTCATTTCCCCCTTAATACTCCTCCTTTCCTCCTCTATTTTTAATTTCCTTTATCTGCCTTTCCTTTCCCTCTATTTTCCCCCTTTTTCCCCTCTATTTGCCTCACTTCCCCCTTTATACTGTTTTCCTTCCTCCCTTTCCCTCCCTCACCCTCCTCTAACTCCCTCATTTCCCTTTCCTCAAACCTCATTTTCCTCCTTTTAAACTCCCTCACTTCCTCCTCTAACTGTCATTTCCCCCTTATTCCCTCACTTCCTCCTCTAACCCCTCACTTCCTCCTCTATACTCCCTCACTTCCTCCTCTATCTCCTATTTCCCCCTTTTTCTGCCTCACTTCCCCCTTCCTATATTTCCCTTTCCTCTATATGCCCCCTCTTCCCCCTTATACTCCCCTTATTTCCCCCTCTATCCCTTCTTCCCCCTCTATACTCCCCTTTCTTTCTCCTCTATCTGTCTCTTTTCCCTACTCTATACTGCTTCTCTTCCCCCTTCTATATTGCCTCTCTTCCCCCTTTCTTACTCTCTCTTCCCCCTTCTATACTCCTTTCCTTTTTTATTTTTTTTGCCTCTCTTCCTCCTCTATCTGCTTCTCTTCGTCCTCTATTCTGACTCTCTTCCTCCTCTATACTCTCTCTCTCTTCCTTCTCTATACTGCCTCACTTCCTCCTCTATACTGCCTCTCTTCCTCCTCTATGCTGCCTCATGTGCGAGGGGCTTGGACTTCCAGCAAGCGTGTGTGAGCGTGTTAAATAGGAGCAAATGGAGACCAATGGTTTTTAGGACTTTATGTGCTGTTGGAGTGTGAGCACTGTAATAGTTATAAAGGGATTCAGGGAAACCGGTAGGCCGGACTTGAGTCCTGGAGATGGCAAGTACAGTGCCGGCACTCTGAAGGAGGGTTGTTAATGTTGCAGTTTTATAACTGTAGTGTAAGCACGCCTCTGGCAAGACAGTGATGGAGTGAATGATGGTGAAAGTTTTTTGTTTTTCGGTTCACGGCCGATGTGTCAATAAATAAAAAAATAATAATAATCTTTATTTCTACAAGTTCATGATACAACTTATACAGACCATAACTGACATAGTGACGTACTATATATAAAGCCCTTTGTTATACAGAGCATTTCTTACAACTTAAGTAAATTTTATCCCCAGGATGCCACCCACACCAGTTTCCTAACACTCAGGTACCTACTTTCTGCTAGGTAAACAGTGATAGCAGATGTAAGGTGACTAACACTCAAGTACCTACTTACTGTTAGGTGAACGGGGACAACAGGTATAAAGTGAATAACACACAGGTACCTACTTACTTCCAGGTGAACATGGGCAGCAGGTGTCTAAAATAAACACTTCGTAATGTTCCCACCCGTACCGGGGATCGAACCACAGACCACAATGTGTGATGTAAATGCGCTAGCACAGTACAGCCTGTAGTGAAGGTTGCCAGCCTGTAGTGACTGTTGCCAGCCTGTAGTGACTGTTGTGAAGGTTGCCAGCCTGTAGTGACTGTTGCCAGCCTGTAGTGACTTGTGAAGGTTGCCAGCCTGTAGTGACTGTTGTGAAGGTTGCCAGCCTGTAGTGACTGTTGTGAAGGTTGCCAGCCTGTAGTGACTGTTGTGAAGGTTGCCAGCCTGTAGTGACTGTTGTGAAGGTTGCCAGCCTGTAGTGACTGTTGTGAAGGTTGCCAGCCTGTAGTGACTGTTGCCAGCCTGTAGTGACTGTTCCCTGTGGGTTGCCAGCCTGTGTGAAGTTGCCAGCCTGTAGTGACTGTTGTGAAGGTTGCCAGCCTGTAGTTTGTGAGGTTGCCAGCCTGTAGTGACTGTTGGAAGTTGCCAGCCTGTAGTGACTGTTGTGAAGGTTGCCAGCCTGTAGTGACTGTTGTGAGTTGCCAGCCTGTAGTGACTTGCCAGCCTGTAGGTTGCCAGCCTGTAGTGACTGTTGTGAAGGTTGCCAGCCTGTAGTGACTGTTGTGAAGGTTGCCAGCCTGTAGTGACTGTTGCCAGCCTGTAGTGACTGTTGTGAAGGTTGCCAGCCTGTAGTGACTGTTGTGAAGGTTGCCAGCCTGTAGTGACTGTTGTGAAGGTTGCCAGCCTGTAGTGACTGTTGCCAGCCTGTAGTGACTGTTGTGAAGGTTGCCAGCCTGTAGTGACTGTTGCCAGCCTGTAGTGACTGTTGTGAAGGTTGCCAGCCTGTAGTGACTGTTGTGAAGGTTGCCAGCCTGTAGTGACTGTTGTGAAGGTTGCCAGCCTGTAGACTGTTGTGAAGGTTGCCAGCCTGTAGTGACTGTTGTGAAGGTTGCCAGCCTGTAGTGACTGTTGTGAAGGTTGCCAGCCTGTAGTGACTGTTGTGAAGGTTGCCAGCCTGTAGTGACTGTTGTGAAGGTTGCCAGCCTGTAGTGACTGTTGTGAAGGGTGCCAGCCTGTAGTGACTGTTGTGAAGGTTGCCAGCCTGTAGTGAAGGTTGCCAGCCTGTATGGCTGGTGTGAAGTTGCCAGGCTGTGTGACGTTGTAGTGACTGTGTGACTGTTGTAGGTTGCAGCCTGTAGTGCAGCTGTAGTGATGTTGCCAGCCTGTAGTGACTGTTGCAGCCAGCCTGTAGTGACTGTTGCAGGCCTGTAGTGACTGCTGCCAGCCTGTAGTGACTGTTGCCAGCCTGTAGTGACTGTTGTGAAGTGCCAGCCTGTACTGTTTGAAGGTTGCCAGCCTGTAGTGACTGTTGTCCAGCTGAGTGAGTTGCCAGCTGTAGTGACTGTTGTGAAGGACTGTAGCCTGTAGTGACTGTGTGAAGGTTGCAGCCTGAGGACTGTTGTAAGGTTGCCTAGTGACTGTTGTGAAGGTTGCCAGCCTGTAGTGACTGTTGTGAAGGTTGCCAGCCTGTAGTGACTGTTGTGAAGGTTGCCAGCCTGTAGTGACTGTTGAAGGTTGCCAGCTGTAGTGACTGTTGCCAGCATGAGTTGCCAGCCTGTAGTGACTGTTGTGAAGGTTGCCAGCCTGTAGTGACTGTTGCCTGAGTGATTAGGTTGCCAGCCTGTAGTGACTGTTGTGAAGGTTGCCAGCCTGTAGTGACTGTTGAAGGTTGCCAGCCTGTAGTGACTGTTGTGAAGTTGCCAGCCTAGTGACTGTTGTAAGGTTGCCAGCCTGTAGTGACTGTTGTGAGTGTGCTTGCCAGCCTGTAGTGACTGTTGCAGGTTGCCAGCTGAGTGACTGTTGTGAAGGTTGCCAGCCTGTAGTGACTGTTGTGAAGGTTGCCAGCCTGTAGTGACTGTGTGCCAGCCTTGTGACGTGAGGTTGCCAGCCTGTAGTGACTGTTGTGAAGGTTGCCAGCCTGTAGTGACTGTTGTGAAGGTTGCCAGCCTGTAGTGACTTGAAGTTGCAGCCTTAGTGACTGTTGTGAAGGTTGCCAGCCTGTAGTGACTGTGATTGCCAGCCTGTAGTGACTGTTGTGAAGGTTGCCAGCCTGTAGTGACTGTTGTGAGGTTGCCAGCCTGTAGTGACTGTTGGTCCAGCCTGTAGTGACTGTTGCCAGCCTGTAGTGACTGTTGTGAAGGTTGCCAGCCTGAGTGACTGTGACTGTAGTGAAGGTTGCCAGCCTGTAGTGACTGTTGTGAAGGTTGCCAGCCTGTAGTGACTGTTGTGAAGGTTGCCAGCCTGTAGTGAGTTGCAGCCTGTAGTGACGTTGCAGCGAGGATGTGGCCGCCTAGTGACTGTTGGTATGCTAGCAGGTAGTGACTGTTGTGAAGGTTGCCAACCTGTAGTGACTGTTGACAGGTTGCCAGCCTGTAGTGACTGTTGCCAGCCTGTAGTGACTGTTGTGAAGGTTGCCAGCCTGTAGTGACTGTTGTGAAGGTTGCCAGCCTGTAGTGACTGTTGCCAGCCTGTAGTGACTGTTGCCAGCCTGTAGTGACTGTTGTGAAGGTTGCCAGCTGTACTTTTAAGGTTGCCTGTAGGACTGTTGTGAAGGTTGCCAGCCTGTAGTGACTGTTGTGAAGGTTGCCAGCCTGTAGTGACTGTTGTGAAGGTTCCAGCCTGTAGTGACTGTTTGAAGTTGCCAGCCTGTGTGACTGTTGGAAGGTTGCCAGCCTGTAGTGACTGTTGTGAGGTTCAGCCTGTAGTGACTGTTGTGAAGGTTGCAGCCTGTAGTGACTGTTGTGAGTTGCAGCCTGTAGTGACTGTTGAGTTCCAGCCTGTAGTGACTGTTGTGAAGGCTGCCAGCCTGTAGTGACTGTTGTAGTGCCAGCCTGTAGTGAGTGTGAGTTGCCAGCCTGTAGTGACTGTTGCCAGCTGTAGTGACTGTTGGTGAGTTGCCAGCCTGTAGTGACTGTTGCCAGCCTGTAGTGACTGTGCCAGCCTGTAGTGACTGTTGTGAAGGTTGCCAGCCTGTAGTGTGTTGCCAGCCTGTGTGACTGTGTGATGTGCCAGCCTGTAGTGACTGTTGTGAAGGTTGCCAGCCTGTAGTGACTGTTGTGAGGTGCCAGCCTGTGACTGTGTAAGGTTGCCAGCCTGTAGTGACTGTTGCCAGCCTGTAGTGACTGTTGTGAAGGTTGCCAGCCTGTAGTGACTGTTGTGAAGGTTGCCAGCCTGTAGTGACTGTTGTGAAGGTTGCCAGCCTGTAGTGACTGTTGTGAAGGTTGCCAGCCTGTAGTGACTGTTGTGAAGGTTGCCAGCCTGTAGTGACTGTTGCCAGCCTGTAGTGACTGTTGCCAGCCTGTAGTGACTGTTGCCAGCCTGTAGTGACTGTTGCCAGTCTGTAGTGACTGTTGCCAGTCTGTAGTGACTGTTGCCAGCCTGTAGTGACTGTTGTCAGCCTGTAGTGACTGTTGTCAGCCTGCAGGAGAAGTAAGCTTGTTTAGGTACAGACACACATAAGTACAATTATCATATATAGCTTAACATATGTGTAAATTACCTACAAGGATAACCCCCCCCCCAAAAAAAAAAAAAAAAGTCAAACAAATATTTCCTTTGACACACAAAAATCACTCCCTACGAAAGCAAAAGACTCGGCAGGCGATGTAACATCCCCCCAATGAAAAGCAGGGGTGCCACTAGCACGTTGAGGGACAACACAATAAGTGTCAGGGGCCCAAGATTGTTCAACTGCCTCCCAGCATACATCAGGGGGATTACCAACAAACCCCTGGCTGTCTTCAAGCAGGCACTGGACAGGCACCTCAAGTCGGTACCTGATCAGCCGGGCTGTGGTTCGTACGTTGGACTGCGTGCGGCCAGCAGTAACAGCCTGGTTGATCAGGCTCTGGTCCAACAGGAGGCCTGGTCATAGACCGGGCTGCGGGGGCGTTGACCCCTGGAATTCTCTCCAGGTAGGTAGACTCCAGGTATATATATATATACCAAGGACCACAGGGCGACCAGCTTCCTCTTTCAGAGACTCAGTGTTGCGATCCAGAGGGGAAATGCCTGCAGTATTCTGGGCACTCGGCCCACTACCGGGGAGCTGGACGAAGTATTTGACATGTAGCTCTGAGTTGTCATCTATGTTGTTTTACTCACTATTGTATTCTTGTTAATGTATTTTGACAATGTATTGTATCTTGAAATAAATTTTATATATTTAATAAAAGATTGGGTGGTAGGGGAAGTGGAATATTCAAATGGCTTCAGAAAGACATCTAAATATTCTTCCTTGAAGCCTTTTTATCCACTTCTCCGAGGCTATGGGACCCACAATATACACCAGAAGTGGACCCCTCTCAGGTCTAGTGCAGTAGAATGGTAGTGTTGGTGAAGAGATACGGCCATAGACTAGATGGTGTTTATTATTCGAAAGGTGTAGGTATACACGGTTGCAGAGCGTGAGGGGACCAGGAGCCAGCTAGGGTAGAACCTGCTTCAATGAGGCAGGCTGGAGAAGTGAGGCAGAAACATGGCAGGGCAGCCTGACATTTGTAGGCCTACAGAGGGCAGCACTGGAGTGCCGCGTAATTTGAAAGGGACTAAGTATAGGCTGCTTACATCCGCTCGGCCACCTATCGCGTGTCGTCTCAACACGACAATACTGACGGGCACGAAGGTGTAAATGAGCAATACATACAATAGATACCCAGGGGAAACTGGCTTCCGGTCACCCGAACTAGAATATATACAATAAGGATATTGCAGGAGCAGGCCTCAAAAACTCTCCCGTTTCAAGGCGATGTTGGCACTGGAACTAGAGTCTTCTATTTACAGGTTGTTCGCAGTGCTAAGGCATCAACTTGACTGCGCATCCTTGAGCGCTGTACCATCCTCACATCTGCAAACAATGACTGACAGTAGCATTTCCTAAGGTGTGACATTTGACTCAAAATGGCGGCACTGCCCTTACCTTTATACATGTTTTACGTGACACACTGGGTGCACATACTTACAATAACATTATTTCCATGGAATTCATTATACTACGGGTACCCTTCTAGAATAAATTTTACATATTTACATGGTGTTGTCCACCCTGACTCCGTTATTTACTAACTATACAATGTATGCGCATTAATCCCCATTTCTGCAAGCAAACAATTAGCGTAGCTAGCGTAGGAGTCGGACAAGTCAGTAGGTATGTCAATGTCACAGAAATGTACTGCTGTCGTGGGTCTCAGGCCATAAGTATGGAGCCTTACAGGACTGTCATCTGTCATAGTGGTAGCGGGTGAAGAACTAGATGGGTTGTCACTAGTTTGAGTCTGATTGTGGCTTTGCAACACACACGATTTCAGCTCTGCTTCGGCTTGCACATGATCGATATACTTCATGTGGTCAAGATGAGCTTCTTTGATAGTTCTGGTAGCGATCTCCCTCACCTCGAACTTATTGCAGCGGAGCTGTCATAGGACATGGTAAGGACCGACAAACCTGGGGACAAGTTTATGCATACCAGGGGTCTGCGTCGGGTTGAGCAACATAACTTTGCAACCTGGTTCCACCTTACTTTCCTTAGCGTGGGCGTTGCGATCAGACATGAACCTATCTGTGGCTTTAATGAGGTTCTCATGTAATCATTGGAAGACAAGCTGTGTGGTCCGCATCTTAACTATACCGGTGTTATCGGTGTCATAAGTTGGACTAGGTGGAGCAAACAGGATTTCGTATGGTAAACGCAAAATGGGGTGTCTCGCCAATCGAGCTGTTGAGGAAAGAGTTCAATGTACACTGAACATCTGGAATAGCCTCATCCCATGTAGTACAACTCGGATTAACGGTTACTTTGAGCACCTCCAGGACTTTGCGGTTTGTACGTTCAGCAAGACCATTACTCGCAGGGTGACGTGGAGCTACTGGTGCTTGGTGAATGTTAAACCTGGAACAAAGATCCTTCATCGTGGCATTTATGAACTCTGACCCATTGTCTGACAGGAGAACACGTGGGCAGGTATGACAGAGAACGATATGCTCCCGGAAAGCATTTGCGACTGTCTCGACCATTTTGTCAGGGATGGGTACTAACTCGCAGTACTGCGTCAAGTTATCTACCATTACAAGCAGGTGTTTATTATCCTTCTCCGAGGTCGAGAAGTTCGTCAACAGGTCGACAGAAGTTCTCTCCCAGGGCTCCTTTGTAATGGGATACTTCAGAATGGGATTGGGACCCGTGACAGTACCCTTGTGTTGTAAGCAAACGACACACTGGTGTACATACTTGGCAATTTCCACTGCCATCTTAGGCCAGAAATATTTCATTCTTGCCTGTTTGATGCTGCGGTCCTTCCCGGGGTGCGCTGCACCTGGGACGTCATGGATCAACTTGAGAGTCGCGGGTACCAGGGACTCCGGTATCACCAGTTGGTGTACGGTTCTACCTGGGTCCACCAGTCGAGCTACACGACACAGTACTCCTTGGTTGACCACTAAGTCTGTCAGCCGAACGGGCGACTTGACCCACGGGCCAACGTCCTCCTTGGTCAGGAATCGAAGGACTGGTGACCACACTGGGTCCTGCCGTTGGGCTCTCTCTAGGTCCTCGACGGAGAACAAGTTGTCTGCACTGACAAAAGCTATATGCCTCGACAAGGCATCAGCCACGACATTTTGCTTACCCAGAATGTAGCAGACCTCAGAGTTGTAGTCGTTAAAGGTGAGAGATCACCGAGCATGCTTTCCAGAGAGATTCTTGTTTGCAAAACGGGATAATAACGGCAAATGATCTGTGTAAATCTTGATAGGATACTGGTAAATAATGTCTCTGAAGTGGTTCAAAGCCCAGACGATGGCTAAGGCTTCTATCTCTGTCACAGAGTAATTGACTTCAGCTTTGTTAAGAACACAGCTAGCATAAGCTATCGGCTGTTGCTTACCATTAGATTCCTGCGACAAGACTGCACCGATGCCAACTTTGCTGGCATCTGTCGTCATGGTGAACACTTTGGTGAAATCAGGGAATCTAATGACTGGGGCTGATGTTAACCTATTTTTAAGTGTGACGAAAGCTTTTTCTTGGTCACAAGTCCACTCAAAGGGGACATCTTTCTTAAGGAGCTGAGTCAAGGGTGCAGCTATGGTGGAGAATCCGGCTATGAAAGTACGGTAGAATCCGGCTAGGCCTACGAAGGAGTGGACAGCATCCGCAGTCATAGGTCTAGGGAACTTCCGTACAGCCGAGATTTTACACTCATCTGTCTTGATGCCGTTCTGAGTCACTACGTGGCCCAGAAACTTTATTTCCTGCTTAAGGAACTGGCATTTTGAAAGCTTCACCTTAAGATTAGCCTTGGCTAGTTTTTCCAGTACCCGCTCAAGTTTTACGAGATGAGTAGGAACATCTTGGGACATCACAATGAGATCGTCTAGGTAGACCATGAGCGTGCCACCTAGGAGAGTACGGAAAATTGTTGTCATTAAACGAATGAACGTGATCGAGCTTCCGTGCAATCTGAAGGGCATCCTCTTGAACTGATAATGACCAGTAGGCGTAGAGAACGCAGTTAGTTCTTTGCTTTGGTCATCAAGAGGGATCTGCCAAAACCCTTGAAGAAGATCAAGAGTCGAAAAGACCTTGTTATCGCCGATGTTCTGTAACAGGTCATTCAGAACTGGCAATGGAAATCGGTCTGGGATGGTACAGGCATTCAGTTTCCTGTAATCGATAACAGGACGCCATGTTCCATCTTTCTTGAGAACTAGGATTAGAGGGGCATTCCACGGGGAAATGGACTCCTCGATAACTCCATCGCAGAGCATCTTTGCAATGAGTTCATCAGCAAAAACTCTTTGCGCATGCGGCAAATGATAAGCAGGCAAGTAAATGGGTTTAGTACCTTTATCAAGCGGAATATGGCGAGAAATAAGCGGGGTCAGACCCATGGACTCACCATCTAATGCGATGGCAGTGCGTGCACTATTGAGAACCTGAAGAAGTTGTGGAACCTCTTCCGGGTAGTCTGCCATAGGTAGATCATCTTCCTGCACTGGCCGGGTGATGGAAGAGTTAGTAGCAGACTCACCTGGGAGGACTGCACTTACAAGAACGTCAGCTGGGATTGCGCCCTCCACTCTCACTGGGAGAGGGAATCTGACGAGGTCGACAAGTGAGGTATCCTTCCGCAAGGGGAATTCTCGACTGTGCAAGTTAACGACAAGGACTTGCAACTTACCACAACGCAGTGTGCAAGGACAGCTCAAGGGAGAGGCCCTTGACTTTGCATGTGTCGTTGTCGACTAGCACGTGATCTCCTTCGAAAGCTCTGGTCACATACACCGTAACAGGAGTGAGCGAATTAGCCGACAAAGTGACGTCATACTTTGTACAGGCAGTAACTCCGCTCGCTGATGCCATGACACGAGTCAGACAGTCACCTGCCGACAGGGAGACTGCGGCTTGACAACAGTGTGAGAGTTAGAGTGATGGTCAGACTGGGCATCCCCAGACTGGGTTTCACTGATAACTGAGCACTGATGGCCAGGAGGTGATGAGGTTGGTCAGGACAAGAGGCCGACCTCATGGAGGAGGCATGGAAACCGCGGTTTCCAATGATTCCAAGCACTGGATGTACTCAGAGACGGAGTGGCAGGTAGTGGAACCTAAGCGTACACCCCAGAAGGGCGTGTCCACTCCATCAAAATCTGCTTTCCACTTAGCTGGATCTAAACGGATCTTAAGGTCCGCCATGGTCGTGAAATCGATGAGCAAATCGCCTGGGAAGATGATGTCATCAACGACTAAGAACTTTGCTGACCACTTGTGATCATGGATCGCAAATTCTAAGGTTGTACAACCACGGACCGTGAGAGGGCTACCTGAAACACCTCACAATGTCTGAATAGCAGACGGCTCAGTCAGCATGGCTGCATGAATACCAATGTCACCGAAAAGGGTGGAACGGACAATGTTAACCACAGAACCTGTATCAAGGAAAAGCTGAACAGGTTTCTGATGAAGTGTGGACTCAACGAGAGGTCCACACGGGCTGTCATACCGAACGTGAAGGCATGATGGGCCGACTAGGTCTCCGGAGTCCCGGCTGCTAGAGGCTCGATGTTTGGTGGTGGGTCTCGACGTCCTGGAAGATACGGTTCAAAGTCTCAACACTGGCGTTGAGGCACTCTGGTTCTGTGCTGTCGGCAAGCGTGTCGCTGCCCAGGGCGGTGAACGCATTGCGGACAGGGACGGAATACAGCGACTCCGACAGGGTGACTATCTTTTTTGGTGATTTTTCTCGCCTCTTCCGAACACTGGAGGGGCTCCGGCTAGCTTGGGCTCCGGGTGGGGAGCGCTTGCAGTGGTGTGCCTACAAAATGCTGCGCAACTTGTGGCACTCACTGGAGGTATGACTGGACGTGTGGTGGTAAACGCAATTGCCTTCCCAGTGCTGAGCACGGGGACAGTGATCATCACGGCATGGGGACTGAGGTTTATAACACTCAGAACGGTAATGACCATTCTTATCAAACAGGTGGGGCTGATGGCGGTGTGCACATGTGACGCTTGGACTTATATGGAGGAGACGTTGGCAAAGTCGTCTACTATTACTGTGACCTGGACCTGCCGTTTTGACCCCTTTGGTTTTTGAGGTTTACTTTCCTTAGCTTTGAAGGCTGATTGCCGGACGGCTGCAGCAAAATGACCGGGGGTTAAGGGGGTGACACTGGGGTGGATGGGGACTTGAAGTACCTGCAGGCCAGCTTCTTTTCCCTGGTTAATTGTCGATGGCTTGGGCAGCACCGAGTCCAAGGACACAACCGGTATTACTTATAAACTGCTTTTTGTTAACAAATGCGTGGACGTCAAAAAAGAATGGTACACTCTGAAACTCAAGGAAAATTTGGAACAAGGGGAATTATCTGCTGGGGGTTCCCGAACAAACTGGAAAAAATTTTAAGAAAATGAATGAACTGGAGAACAGGTGAAAAAAATTCAAATGTTTCAAAATTAAAATTGAATCAGGGCATAAAAACTTTTAAGTGCAGGCTTACTCAAACACAGCAAAATGTTGCAGGTGCTGGCAGTTGCAAAGATAGGCAAAAAAAAGATTCACTTTTGGCAAAGGTGGTGACAAACAATTGTCCCAGTACAAATTCTAAAAACAGTTTTCAAAAATTTACGGGATCAAAAATTGCTGTTTTAATTAAAATGCAAAAAAATGCAAAAAAGGTAAAAAACAGCAATAAAAAAAAATTTCAGGGGTAAATGGGGTTACACTTTGGAGTTACCGGAAAATCGAGGGGGTCAACGCCCCCGCGGGGTCCGTGACCGGGCCCCCCATGTTGGACCAGAGCCCAACAACCAGGCTGTTACTGCTGGCCGCACGGTCCACGGCGAACCACAGCCTGGCTGGTCAGGACCACTTAGGGCCGTCCGGGGCCTGTGAAACAGCCAGGGGCGTTGGAATCACCCTGATGTATGCTGGGAGGCAGTTGAACAATCTTGGGCCCCTGACTATTGTTGTCCCCCTGCTAGTGGCAACCCCTGCTCTACATTGGGGGATGGAATGCCTGCCGAGTCTTTTCTTTGATGGATGATTTTCAAAAAGTTTTACAATCCCGTTTTTCCATGTGTATTAATAAATGTTTTTTCCCGCCGCTTTGGGAACAGGTTTAGGAACTTAATGTTCCCGTAATTGAGGTGGGGTTTTCCTTTCGTGGGTGAAAGTTCCCCTGCACATTTTCAAGGTCAGCAACACCGCCTTGAAAGTGCAGTTAGATGCAGCAATATTCCAGCCTAGATAGAACAAAAACGATCTAAAATGTCAACATGGGCTTGGCATCCCTGGTTTTGAAGGTTCTCATTATCCATCCTGTCATTTTTCTTTGCGGGTGCAATTGCTCTTTATGGTCCTTGAAGGGAGATCCTCCACATGATCACCCAGGTCTTGGAATTAGTTTTTTTGCTCTTTTTGATTGGAATTAGTTTGTACCCGATAATTTTAATTTCTACTTTTTTTCCCGTATCTGAGTAATTAAATTTCTTATCATTGAACCTTCATTTGAAACTGCAGCCCATTTAAAAAAATTTGGTTTTATGTCTGCTTGAGCTTGGTTTCTTCAACGGTGGACACTGCTTACAGATTCGGGTGTTTTTGCAAAGGAAGACACAGCACTGGGGGGCTTAATCCCTTCTTTTTCCGATATGAGGAGAGGAACAAAGGGTGGGAGCAAGTACTGTGCCTTGTGGAACAGGAGCTTTCAAAGTAGCTGCCCAGACTTTACTCTG
>WNWK01048686.1:0-13463 GCA_009830355.1 Cherax destructor | reverse complement strand
ACCCATATTTCTCTGCCTTCATGGAAAACACACTATCCTCTAAGGCATATAAGCTCATCACTTCCTCATCTGCCGAACTATCACCGCCATCCAGCACCTTAATTGACTTTGTTCTAGGATATCTCGGTGACTGCTGTGTCCTTGCTGTCCTATTTTTTCAATACTCGATTTTGATACAGCCTTAGGAGACACTTTTGAAAATTTCTCACTACACACTCTTCTCAAGTGGCCTTTCTTATGACACTTATTACAGAAAAAGTCTTTAAACCTACAAGTACTACTACTGTGCTGGAACCCACAATGTTTACATTTCACAGCATTAATCACTTGTACCGCAGGAGCAGAGTTCTGATCTGTAACAAATGCCTGTTCCAAGTTCAAAAGTTTGTCAAATAGTTTTGCAGACTGCACACTTTGCAAATCCAAATTTTCTGCAACTAGGTGAGGAAAATATACTTCATCCACCACCGCCATAAACAACTGGTCCCTCACTCTGGGGTCAAATTGTCCCCCAAAGGTACAGTTCACAGCCAACGCTTTTAAATCTGTATATAATTCATGTAAGGACTCACCCTGTCGTTTCTTCCTCTGCTGAAAAGCCAACAAACTGCGGTGCTAGGCTGGTTTCACTGCATAATAACTTTTCAGTGCCACGACCAAGTCGTCGTAACGCTTCGTGTGTGGTAAATCTGGAGCACACACATTACCTAAAACACTGTAAGTTTCTGATCCCAGGGACACTAGCAAGAAATTCCTCTTGTTATCTTGCTCTTTAATTCCTAAGTGAGCGAAATTGGCTTCCAACAAGCTTAGCCAGAGCTCCAAAGAAATCTTACGTGGGTCGAAAGGTTCCAACCTTCCTTGTGATGCCATCCTGCCACTTTTTGCTGCTGTATCACCGTTCTGCTGCAATGTCCTCGGCTGGCAATATCCCTACTACTTCAGGCCACATTGGCCCACTATCCTTGGCTCTGATGATCCCATCCTCGTTGCCACTGTAGTGGTTGTAGGTTATTGAAAAGCTGAGTAACAATAACAATGTACTCTCCAAGGCCGCTCCATAACAACAACAACAATAACAAAACAATTATAAATGACTGAACCAAACAAACAGTATTCAATCCTCCTACTGCTCCCAACCCCTTACAGGAGTAATTGAAATTTCTCATCATTGAACTTCATATTGTTTTCTGCAGCCCATTTAAAGATTTGGTTGATGTCTGTTTGGAGTCTTGCTGTGTCTTCAATGGTGGACACTGTCATGCAGATTCGGGTGTCATCTGCAAAGGAAGACACAGCACTGTCGTTTATATCCCTGTCTTTGTCCGATATGAGGATGAGGAACAACCCTATCTGAAATTCTAGGAACAAAAAAGATATCCACAAACAGAACAATCAAACTAACAAAACCAGATGAACCCCTACTCCCACCTATTGAAACAGCAAACAAACTCAATGATTTCTTCTCCACCATAGGTAAAAAGCTGGCAAGCAAAATCCCAAATTCTAATACTCCACCTAACGACTATCTCACTGGCACCTATCCGAACACACTATTCCTAGCCCCAACCAACCCAATAGAAGTTTCACTTATAATCAACACATTAAAAAACAAAGCAGGTGACCTAAATAACTTACCACCTTATATATACAAAAAAGCCTCTCAAGTTCTCTCACCAATTATTGCAACACTTTTTAACAAATCCATTGAATCCTCTACCTTCCCATCAATACTCAAAATAGCGAGGGTCACCCCAATACATAAGGGAGGAGATCAAGCAGACCTGAATAACTACAGGCCGATATCTAACTTACCCCTTCTCTCCAAAATCTTTGAAAAATTAATTCATAGACAAATATATTCCTACCTCACCTCCAACAACGTACTCAACCACTGTCAATTTGGATTCAGGCCTAATAAAAATACAAATGATGCCATTATACACATGTTAGAAATAATTTACACCGCCCTTGAGAAAAAAGAAATCCCAGTGGGAATCTTCATTGATTTACGTAAAGCTTTTGATACAGATGACCATGATCTGTTACACTTAAAATTATCACACTATGGTATAAGAGGACACTCCCTAAACTACCTAAAATCATAACTTAGCAACAGAAACCAATATGTGTACACAAATGGAGCTAGCTCCACCGCGTAAACTATTACTGTAGGTGTCCCACAGGGAAGTGTTCTTGGCCCACTACTCTTTCTCATTTACATTAACGACCTACCAAATGCATCTCAACTACTCAAACCCATACTTTTTGCAGATGACACTACATACGTTATCTCTCACCCAAGCCCAGACACACTAGCCAACACTGCAAATACTGAATTGCAGAAAATATCTACCTGGATGATGACCAACAAACTTACTCTCAATATTGATAAAACCTATTTTATCCAGTTTGGGAACAGAGCTACAAACGCACCACTTAACATAATGATAAACGGGTCCCCTATCGCAAAACTCACAGAGGGAAAATTCTTAGGAATACATCTTGACAGTGGCCTCAAATTTCAGACTCATATACAACAAATCTCCAAGAAAGTCTCAAAGACCGTGATAATACTATCCAAGATACGGTACTATGTTCCACAACCAGCTCTCCTTACCCTATAGCACTCACTCATTTACCCCTACCTTACCTATGGAATCTGCGCATGGGGCTCTACATCAATAACTCATCTCAGACCACTAATAACACAACAAAAGGCAGCAGTTAGAATGATAACAAATTCTCACTCCAGACAACATACTCCACCAATATTCAAAAACCTAAACTTACTCACCATACAAGACATCCATACTTTTTACTGTGCCTATTACATACATAGAACACTCTATGCAAATATTAACCCACCACTCAAACTTCTCCTTACCAATTTTAACAGGACACATGACCATAACACTAGACACAGATCACTCCTCGATGTTCCCCGTGTCCATCTAACACTATGTAAAAACTCAATGCATATAAAAGGCACGAAAATTTGGAATTCATTACCTGTCATTGCCAAAGAAACCCTGCATGTACCCCAATTCAAAACGATGCTAAAAAACCACCTTCTCACCCAAAGCTAATTGCTCAATATCAAACATTCCCAGCAAAGTAGAATAATCAAACGTAAAAACCTGACTAATCAATTGAATGTAAAACCTGTTATGAATATTACATACTTAGCTAATTATTTCCACAACACTTACATTATAATGACCACGTAAACTAACTGCAATGCAATTAATTGTTCTAAATTGTTATCTCACTCAATTAGTTGCATTGCTACAATTAATTGATATGTTCAACTTATCTTCAAACTTTATAACATAGATATGCAACTTTACTTATTTTATAAATTATCAACCATAACTTTTTACCATGTAGTCTAGAATTAAGTAGTCCTAAGAATGCCCGCAATGCACAGCATATTAGGGGCTTTTGGCATGTACATCTCATTAATAACTAAGTAATAACTATGTAATTACTATGTATAACTATATCTACCATATATAAGTGTACAATGTCTAAATAAAGTATTATTATTATTATTATTATTATTATTATTATTATTATAAATACTCACAGATCTAAATGGATTGTGAAAACATGCAATTACATTAAGTTTTACAACCTGCATGAATTGTATCAACAAGAGCATTTCACCCCTCCATGGAAGATGTGTTCATTAAATATCACATACCTGCAAGTCCCTCCCAAGAAGCTCATTGCTAGTAATCCCTTCCTTAAATCACTTGTTAAAGCAACTGCTCAAGAAGAAATTTCTTGCCTAGCTGGTAGTAATAAGTTATCACAAGTTATATACACTGATGGATCTAAACAGGAGTCTTCTTGCAGGGCTGCATCTGCTCTGGTTGCCACCTCCCTAGTTAAGAACAATAATATTTTTTTTGAACTAGGCATAAGAATTAACAACTGGGCGTCTACACTGCAAACTGAATTGTTTGCAATCCTAATGGCACTAAAGCTAACTTATGACACTGAGCTTGACTCTATCATCATTACTGATTCTATGTCATCATTGAAGGCTCTTGACTCATATAATGACTCTAACAGCATGCTCATTGGAGAAGCCAGGTATAGATACTAAAAAATCCGGGACAAAGGAATTAATGTACAATTTCTATGGATCCCATCACACATTGGATTACTCCTTCATGATAAAGTTGATATGTCAGCCAAGAAGAGCACCCAGAAGGAGAATGTAGAATATAACTTTGGTATATCTGTGTCTAGCATTAGGAATAATATTAGGAGAAAAATAAATAAGGAAAATGATTGCTATAGGAATGCAGTTAGAAGCCTGAGTAGATCTATAACCCACTATGATAACATGAACGTAGATAAGTATGTTTATGGAGCAACTTGCAATGTGAACAGACTGACTGATGTTGTAGTGGCCAGGCTTAGGCTTGGTTACAAGTACTTCTGGCAGTTTGGGAGATACACAGATGATGATCAAACTAAACGCAAATTATATGATCAGGCATATGGTCACTGTCTTGAACACTATGTGCTTAATTGTCCACTTATTGATGAATATAGAGATAGACAGTATAATAACCTATGTGACATGTCAAGATATCTTATTAATGAAAATAAGATACCAGTTATACTAAGCAAATTTCCTAAATTTGCTTGTAACAGATAAGTGAAATGTAGATATAAATCCAAATGTACAATTGTTAACCCTAGGCCTAGGCCTTTTGTGTATCCATATGCTCTTGCGCTACCGTCCACAGGATGGATATGGGGTGCAAAATAAACTAGCCACTTCGGTGGCAAAATCTAAAATCTTCCTGAATCTGAATTTTTCCAACTTGAAGCCATTGCTGCGAGTCCTGTCTTGGCTAGATATTTTTAACACGCTATTTCCATTCCCTTTATTAATTCCTGTTTTCCATTTATACACCTCAATCATATACCCCGTAATTC
Source organism: Cherax destructor (assembly GCA_009830355.1). Lineage (NCBI taxonomy): Eukaryota > Metazoa > Arthropoda > Malacostraca > Decapoda > Parastacidae > Cherax > Cherax destructor. Next base: position 8,504 of record WNWK01048686.1, on the reverse strand, counting down.
TACGCCTTTCTAGAGAGTGCAGATTCAGGGCCCTCAGTCTATCCTCATTTGTTTAATATCTTTATTATGCACCCCATACCCATCCTGTGGGCGGTAGTCAAAAGATTACAGAGGTACATAATGGGTCCAGGGACTGGACCCCAAAGTTTTGATAGCTGAGCAAGTTACAAAGGTAATGAACTCACAAGTTACAAAGGTAATGAACTCACAAGTTACAAAGGTAATGAACTCACAAGTTACAAGGGTAATGAACAAATTATAAAGTAATGAGCAATTCACTAGTCTACACCCGGTTAATGAGTTCTTGGTGCAAATATTGATTGTTGGGTCACACACACACACACATACATACACACATACATATACACACATACACACACACATACACACACACATACACACACACATAAAGCTCTTGCTTCACGCACGGAGGGGCCGGGTTCAATTCCCGGTGGGGCAGAAACATTTCGAAGTGTTTCCTTACATACACATACACACACACATATACAACAGGCCTAGTGTCTAATTGACATGTGCCTAGGACAAAATGGTAACTAACACATACACACACACGGCCCCCGGTGGCCCAGTGGTAAAGCTCTTGCTTCACGCACGGAGGGGCCGGGTTCAATTCCCGGTGGGGCAGAAACATTTCGAAGTGTTTCCTTACACACACATACACACACATACATACAACAGGCCTAGTGTCTAATTGACATGTGCCTAGGACAAAATGGTAACTAACACACGCCCCGATGGCATGGTGGCTAGCGCTCTTGCTTCACGCACGGAGGGCCCGGGTTCAATTCCCGGCGGGGCCGAAACATTTCGAAGTGTTTCGTTACACACACACACACACACACACATACAACAGGCCTAGTGTCTAATCGACATGTGCCTAGGACAAAATGGTAACTAACAGGGAGCGTGACCCAGTAGCGGCCAGTGAAGAGGCGGGGCCAGGAGCTATGAATCGACCCCTGCAACCACAACTAGGTGAGTACACACACATACACACATACACATACACACACACACATACACACACACACACATGTTAGAGGAGACATGATAACGACATACAAAATACTGCGGGGAATCGACAAGGTAGATAGTGACAGGATGTTCCAGAGGGAACACAGAAACAAGGGGACACAACTGGAAGCTGAAGACTCAGATGAGTCAAAGGGATGTTAGGAAGCATTTCTTCAGCCATAGAGCAGTCAGGAAGTGGAATAGTCTAGCGAACGATATAGTGGAGGCAGGAATCATACATAGTTTTAAGACAAGGTATGATAAAGCTCATGGAGCAGGGAGAGCAGAGACCCAGTAGCGGACAGCGAAGAGGCGGGGCCAGGAGCTGAGTCTCGACCCCTGCAACCACAATTAGGTGAGTACACACACACACACACACACACAATATGAAATATGAAATGAAAAATGATATAGCATCAAAAGTCAAGTCTGACCCGAAGCTGTTGTATAGCCACATCAGGAGGAAAACAACAGTCAAGGACCAGGTAATCAGGCTGAGAAAGGAAGGTGGGGAGTTCACAATAAACGACCAAGAGGTATGTGAGGAGCTCAACATGAGATTTAAAGAAGTATTTACACAGGAGACAGGTAGGACTCCAGGAATTCAGAATAGGGAGGTATACCAACAAGTGCTGGATGAAATACACACAACCGAGGAGGAGGTGAAGAAGCTGCTATGTGAACTCGATACCTCAAAAGCGGTGGGACCGGACAACATTTCTCCGTGGGTCCTTAGAGAGGGAGCAGAGATGTTGTGTGTGCCACTAACACAAATCTTCAACACATCCATTGAAACTGGGCAACTACCTGAGGCGTGGAAGATGGCAAATGTAGTCCCAATTTTAAGAAAGGAGACAGACACGAGGCATTAAACTACAGACCTGTGTCACTGACGTGTATAGTATGCAAAGTCATGGAGAAGATCATCAGGAGGAGAGTGGTGGAGCACCTAGAAAGACACAAGCTTATAAACGACAACCAGCACGGTTTCAGGGAAGGAAAATCCTGTGTCACAAACCTACTGGAGTTTTATGATAAGGTAACAGAAGTAAGACACGAGAGAGAGGGTGGATAGACTGCATTTTTTGGACTGCAAGAAGGCGTTCGACACAGTTCCTCACAAGAGGTTAATGCAAAAGCTAAAGGATCAGGCACACGTAACAGGAAAAACACTGCAATGGATCAGAGAATATCTGACAGGGAGGCAACAACGAGTCATGGTACGTGACGAGATGTCAGAGTGGGCACCTGTGACGAGTGGAGTTCCACAAGGGTCAGTCTTAGGACCTGTACTGTTTTTGGTATATGTGAATGACATAACGGAAGGGATAGACTCAGAAGTGTCCCTGTTTGCAGATGATGTGAAGTTAATGAGAAGAATAAAATCAGTCGAGGATCAGGCAGGACTACAAAGAGACCTGGACAGGCTGCAAGCCTGGTCCAGTAACTGGCTCCTTGAATTTAACCCTGCCAAATGTAAAGTCATGAATATCGGGGAAGGGCAAAGAAGACCGCAGACAGAGTATAGTCTAGGTGGCCAAAGACTGCAAGCCTCACTCAAAGAAAAGATCTTGGGGTGAGTATAATACCGAGCACATCTCCTGAGGCACACATCAATCAGATAACTGCTGCAGCATACGGGCGGCTGGCAAACCTAAGAATAGCGTTCCAATACCTCACTAAGGAATCATTCAAGACTCTGTATACCATATACGTCAGGCCCATACTGGAGTATGCAGCACCGGTTTGGAACCCACACCTGGTCAAGCACGTCAAGAAATTAGAGAAAGTGCAAAGGTTTGCAACAAGACTAGTCCCAGAGCTAAGGGGATTGTCCTACGAAGAAAGGTTAAGGGAAATCGGCCTGACGACACTAGAGGACAGGAGGGTTAGGGGAGACATGATAACGACATATAAAATACTGCGAGGAATAGATAAGGTGGACAGAGACAAGATGTTCCAGAGAGGGGACACAGAAACAAGGGGTCATAATTGGAAGTTGAAGACTCCTATGAGTCAAAGGGATGTTAGGAAGTATTTCTTCAGTCATAGAGTTGTCAGGAAGTGGAATAGCTTAGAAAGCGACATAGTGGAGGCAGGAACCATACATAGTTTTAAGACTAGGTTTGATAAAGCTCATGGAGCAGGGAGAGAGAGGACCTAGTAGCAATCAGTGAAGAGGCGGGGCCAGGAGCTATGACTCGACCCCTGCAACCACAAATAGGTGAGTACACACACAAACACACACACGTGGTAATGCTTTATTTACAGGGAGCAAAGTCAGGGTATTTTTCCAGAATGGTCTGTAATATACCACTGTGGATAAAATACTTTGACATATCTTGAACATTTCTGAGTGAGTAGTCTCTGAATTCATTAATTTTATCGCACTCCAGTACATAATGACGCAAGATGTGACAATTTGGGAAGATTTCTGATACATGGGATCAACTTTGTCATCCTCCTTTGTACGTTTTCCAGAGCATTTATATCCATTCCGTAATATGGTGACCAGAACTGTGCAGCATAATCTAAATGAGGCCTAACCAAAGATATATAGAGTTGACAAAAAAATCGAATATTTCCTCTAAATTGAGCTCAATTTCAAGCTACTTTCGATTATGAAGCAAGCAAAATCATCTCTGTTTCAGTGATACCAAGAAAGAGCCAATAAAACCATGTAAACTATCGGAGAAAACACCTGAAAATCGTTATTTTAAATCATACAGACGATCCGAGTTTTGTATTTCCCATCATGCATTGTGTGAGAAATTACCTGCATTAACTTCACTATTACGTTCATACAAGTAATTTGGGTTAAGATGCAACTAAGGTAAATATTACTTGCCAATTTATGTTGCACCTCTGACGTAGGTGGGACACTCTTACTAAGCCGGGACCTAAAATATTATTTATTAAACTTAAACAAAACCAGGAATTCTGGTATAATTTGATTGGTTGTGGACTATATGAGTTTTTAGACTGACTAAAGGAAAACCACAGTGGAGTCCACAGATTTTCTATTCAATATATTTATGGAAAAAATTATTAAATGGTTATTATTACTAAACACTTACCAGAGTTTTCTCTGGAGACCAATTAATGCAGCTGGATCACCCACAACACCTGCCTTACTATATAGAAACTACACTGGCCATTTAGCTCTACATAAAAAAACGGTTTACTTATCTGTTGGTGGTGATGACTGCCTCACTTATTTTCCTCCATACACACGAAATTTATTGATGTCCTGCCAATTTATTGTCCCTATTTCTTCAGAAGGAACATATCACCATTTTCCAAATTATAATTTTGAGGCCTTTACCACATTACGCTTTGGAAAAAGCCGAATTTCTGGTACAAATTACGAAGTGTACTCACTCATTGAATTCCAACGTGGCGTCCCTCAGTATTTCACAATTTATCCACTATATTATAGTGGTTTCATCAGTATGTCATCTTAGGGTGTCACCGCATTATTTTCTGGTCATCTGAGGCATTTTCACTCCAATTTATCCTCGATGAAGATTGATTCCATTAATTGGTTACTGTGAACACCATTCATGGGTTTAGAGCAGGTCGCTCCTGTCTGTCCCAACTACTGGACCACTACGGCAAGGTCCTGGATGCTCTAGAAGACAAACAGAATGCAGATGTTATATACACAGACTTTGCAAAAGCCTTTGACAAGTGTGACCATGGTGTAATAGCACACAAAATGCGTGATAAAGGAATAACAGGAAAAGTTGGTAGATGGATCTATAATTTCCTAACAAGTAGAACACAAAGAGTAGTAGTCAACAGAGTAAAGTCTGAGGCAGCTACTGTGAAAAGCTCTATTCCACAAGGCACAGTACTCGCTCCCATCCTGTTCCTCATCCTCATATCGGACATAAACAGGGATATAAGCCACAGTGCCGTGTCTTCCTTTGCATATGACACCCGAATCTGTATGACAATGTCCACCGTTGAAGACACTGCAAGACTCCAAGCAGACATAAACCAAATCTTTAAATGGGCTGCAGAAAACAATATGAAGTTCAATGATGAGAAATTTCAATTACTCAGATACGGAAAACGTGAAGAAATTAAAGTCTCATCGGAGTACAAAACTAATTCCAACCACACAATAGAGCGAAAAACTAATGTCAAAGACCTGGGAGTGATCATGTCAGAGGATCTCACCTTCAAGGACCATAACACCGTAGCAATTACATCTGCTAGAAAAATGACAGGATGGATAATGAGAACCTTCAAAACAAGGGATGCCAAGCCCATGTTGACACTTTACAAATCGCTTGTTCTATCTAGGCTGGAGTATTGCTGCACACTAACTGCACCTTTCAAGGCGGGTGAAATTGCTGACCTTGAAAATGTGCAGAGAACCTTCACGGCACGCATAACTGCGATAAACCACCTCAATTACTGGGAACGCTTGAAGTTCCTAAACCTGTACTCTCTAGAACGTTGGCGGGAGAGATACATTATTATATACACATGGAAAATTCTTGAGGAATTAGTACCAAACTTGCACACGAGAATCACTCCGTACGAAAGCAAAAGACTCGGCAGGCGATGTAACATCCCCCCAATGAAGAGCAGGGGTGCCACTAGCACGTTGAGGGACAACACAATAAGTGTCAGGGGCCCAAGATTGTTCAACTGCCTCCCAGCATACATCAGGGGGATTACCAACAAACCCCTGGCTGTCTTCAAGCAGGCACTGGACAGGCACCTAAAGTCGGTACCTGACCAGCCGGGCTGTGGTTCGTACGTTGGACTGCGTGCGGCCAGCAGTAACAGCCTGGTTGATCAGGCCTGGTCACAGACCGGGCCGCAGGGGCGCTGACCCCTGGAATTCTCTCCAGGTAATCTCCAGGTCACCACATTTCCATCATGGCGCACTTCCTCCGCCTCCCGGCGCAGTCGCAGATCGTTCCTTCTCCACTCGAATTTTCTCAAAGGCCAAATCGGCATTATTACTCTAATTCACACTATAAAAAATTATGCACTATAAATTTGGGAAAATTACATCAGAAATTTTCACACACTGCGTGGGGCAGGATTTTTTTTATACCGTGCACAGGCATCTTTTGCAGATATTTAGGGTATGCCCAATTGAGAACCAACTGTGGAAAAAAATCACATTGGTATTGAAAGACGGAAACATCAAATCGGCGTTCATAGAAAACCCGACAGCATTCTATAACAGATGGGAAAATAAAAAGACTGGGCCAGATTGTGCTATCGCCCCTGGTGCAGATGCTGTCCTGGTAGACAGTAACTGTAAGAATACAGAAATGAAAGTTGGTGGCCCGGAGGGAGACAGGAGCTCTAGTGGGTAAACAGGTGTAGAAAAGAACATGCAAAACCCAAAGTTAAAAAGTAGCAATACCACTGGAGATAGTAAACAAAGGGATGCACCAAGGAATAGTGAAGATAAAATACCAGTAAATATTGATGAAGGCACCATTGTTAGTACACGTACTGAAGATAGTAAGGAGACAGGAAAACACGCATCAGTAGGGAATGCAGCCAAGAAAAACCAAAGCAAACAGAAATCAAACCTGTGTAAATTCTAGGCCTTAATTAAGTTACAGCAGGCATTTAATATCTGGAAAAACAGATAAGATATGCAACTTTGACCACACTAGAAAATGCCGTGCCAAGATGACACCAGGAAAATGCGGCCTTCCATCCTGTAAGTTTCTCCACTCTGAATTGTGTCACTCTTCACTTCAGGAAAGACAATGCTATAACTTATATTGCCAGCCACACCATCTAAAGGGGACAAGAAGGTAAAGAACATCCAGACCATGGGAAAACCTGGGTAGCCACAACCACTCCAGAGAGGATTTTTAGCGCCAGGAAATAAAAAAAAAAGCTGGCAGGGAATGACAGAAATCGTACACCAACTCCGATCATTTCTGGAGTGGAATCACAGTCAGTGGCCTTCACTCCAAAACAACAGATATTAGTGCCAGGAAAAAAAGACTTCCCCACATACCGTCAATACGACGACATTCGTCTTTGAAAATATACGGGATCTAAAGCCAGTAATGAACAACAAAATACCTTACATCCGTGGACTGCTTACAGAGTCAAACGCAATGTTCGCGGTTTTCACAGAGACCCACATAAAGGATCACTTGGACAATGAAATATGGATCCCGGGTTACAACCTATACAGATGTGACAGAGTGAACAGGCAGAAAAGGGGAGAGAGGTTGGCCTGTACGTCACAGAGTCACTGATATGCTTGGAACTACTAAATGCCTCAAATGATGTTGTTGATGTTTTGGCAGTAAAGATCGAGAACTAATACCTGGTCATTGTGGTTGTATACAAGCCTCCGGATGCAACTTCCCAACAATTCTAGGAACAGCTGGTGAAAATAGACCACTGTCTGGAAAATCTTCCAGCTCCTGCCCAAAATATCCTTTTCCTGGGGGAATTTCAACCTAAGGCACCTAAAATGGAGGAATGTAGCAAATAATGCTGAGGCAGCTCAGAAGAAAACTCGCACACACACAAGCTTTTAAATCTCTGCACCAAATTCACCTTAAACCAGCATAAAATAGAGCCAACAAGATTGGAGAATACACTGGACCTCATCTTCACTAACACTGATGATCTGATACTAAATATAACCATATCAAAAACAATATATTCAGATCACAACATAATAGAGATCCAGACATGTATGCGCAGGGCCCAGAAACTAACAAAATGTGATCAGTCACGAGAGAGCCTTAATAATAATAATGATAATAATAATAATATAATATCTTTATTTCTACAAGTACATGTACAAGGTATACAGGCCTAGCTGGCATCAATGACATACTACTATATAGAAAGCCGCTTGTTATGCTGAGCATTTCGAGCACATTAGGTCAGTTTTGTCCCAGGATGCGACCCACACTAGTCAACTAACACCCAGGTACCCATTTTATACTGATGGGTGAACAGGACCAACAGGTGTCTTATGGAAACACATCCTAATATTTTCCAGCCGTACCGGAGATTCGAACTCCGGTCCTCAGTGTGTGAGCTAAGTGCGCTAGCAATCGAGCTACGGGACACCGTATTCAACTTCAATAACAAAAACATAAGGTGGAACCAAGTCAACGAGAGCCTAAATTATATAAATTGGGAAGATATCCCAAGGAACACGGATCCAAACCTATGTCTAGAAAAATAACTGTGTGGCACTCGAGGTATGCTCAAGGCATATTCCTTTAAGAAAAGGAAGAGAAGATGTAAACTAGAAATAATAATATTGGTAGAATTACCGACAATATGTTAAGTAAAAGGACACAAATGCAACTAATGTGACATTTTATTGTGGCAACGTTTCGCTCTCCAGGAGCTTTCTCAAGCCGTTACGGCTGAGAAAGCTCCTGAGAGCAAACGTTGCCACAATAAATGTCACATTAGGCATTGTGTCCTTTTACTTAACAAACTAG
>WNWK01048685.1:0-13463 GCA_009830355.1 Cherax destructor | reverse complement strand
TTTTTTTATTAACACATGGTTTTTTTCCCCACCAAGGCAGGGTGGCCCAAAAGAAAAATTTTCATCATCATTCACTCCATCACTGCTTGCCAGGGCGTGCTTACACTACAGTTAAAAAACTGCAACATTAACACCCTCCTATATATCAATTCATAATAGAAAATTTTTGAAAATATTTTAAGGGAAGTTTGGCTTGTTTGACAGAGAAGGAGGCATGTTAGTGACTTTCTTTTTTCCCACCAGTGTTTATTATTGTAAACTACATTATTTTATTCTGCATAAAGAAAAAAAAAATTTATTTTTGAAATTTAAATTAAGGAAACTGACTGATTGTTTTCAGTCTATTGAGAATGCAGTTCATTATTCACAATTTACTTTAATAATTACCTTTTGCGGGATAATAATTTTGCTTTTCAAATAAGTTCATGTTTATTTAACTTTACCATAAAATTCTCTGAAAAAATTTCTAAACTCATTATTACACTGATTTTTTTTTTTTAAAATAATACATAGAATAATGCTAAATGAAAACCCCAAAATGAAGATTTGGAAAATTAATTGGTCTATATACAGGGGAACCTCGGTACTCAACTTAATTTTTTCCCCGGGTTTAGTGCCAATCTGTTAAAACTGAAAAAATTTTTTCCCAACCAATTTTTTTTTTTGGTTAACTGTTATCACTAATCTTTGTAGGCACCATGGGACTTATTTATACAAATAATATAATAAACAAAAAAATGCAAAGAAACACAAAATCTTTACAGCGAAGTTCTGGCAGGTCGTGTTTTTATGTCGAGGGGCAAACAGTCATACCGTTTTTTTTTTTTTCAAACAAAGCGTATTAAGGGGTATTATTGAGCATTGACGAGGTTTTTTACACTTTTTAGTCATGCTATACAACACTTGTAAAATGCCTTTTTTCATAATTCCTTTTTTTTTTTGTAATTTGAACATGATGCAATTTTAACATTTAACATGATGCAGATTTGAAGATTTAACATGATGCAGATTTGAAGGTTTCACTATTTGCATTATTTGCCTCTTATCATTTGTCAGTGTAACCCGGGTTTGATGTGAAAGCATGTTTTCAAAAAACAGTTCATTAATTTATGTATTTTTTTTCTAGACCTATTGACACAAATGAACTGGCCAGATCTAGACCTAGCCATTAAGGACTTAGGTTTAGATTGGGGTGAAAGTGCGTGTTGTCTCATGGTGGATTTGGGAAGCAGTACAAACCCAGTGGATCACCCCAGAATTTACTCCAACTCATAGAGCAGCTGCTTCAACACAACAACACTTAACAGCAACCTTATTGGCCCAGCTTTCTAAATAGCAGTGACTGTTTTCTTAACAGCAACGGCTTTCAGGTGAATTTATTAGTTATCTTATCAGGGAATCTTCAGTTCCTTAAGGCTTATGAGAAGTCCGAATTTGATAGTTATCTCAAATAACTGATTTTGTGTAATCTGAAATCTCTATAAACCAACCATCTTGCCAGTTTTGATGATAAAAAATTATGAATGAAAGCAAAGAATTCTATTAATAGTAGATTCTATGGTGTTTTTTTCACATCTGAAATTATTTTTTTAAAAAAAGTAAGATAATTACATATACAATGTAAAAAAATTTTTTTTGGTTTTCTGTATTCTTAAAAAATGAATTAATCACAATTTTTGTTTTATGGCTTCTGATACTTTTGTGTTTTGGTAATTTTTAAAATAAGAGCAAAAATTAACTAAAAACACGAATTTTTGTGGTGAAAAAGTTTTTTACTGACACTTCTGGAGTGGTTATGTGATTTTTTTTTTTTTTTTATTTTATTAACACGCGGAAGATTCCCACCAACAGGGGGGCCCCAAAAAGAAAATTTTCATCATCATTCACTCCATCACTGTCTTGCCAGAGGTGTGTTTTACACTACAGTTTTAAAAATGCAACATTAACACCCCCCCTTCAGAGTGCAGACACTGTACTTTCCCCTCTCCCCGGACTCAAGTCCGGCCTGGTTTCCCAATCCTTTCATAAATGTTACTTTTAGGAATTAAAAACTACTGGGGATTGGCTTTAACCCCAGGAATTGCTGATTTTAATTAAAGAGCAATGGCTGAGTTGGAAATATTGACAAGGGGGATAATATGTATTGGGAAAAAAAGAGATCATGAAATAAAAATGAGGCATCTGTGGAAAGAAAGTAGTCAATCTATAGAAGCAAAAAGGGTAATGTACCAGAGTAAAATTTGGGATCAATCTTTTGTAGGGGGTGAGGATGGGCTCTAAATGAGTGAGGAGGAGGCTGGGGGAATGGGGGTGTCATATTTGAGAGCATTGTTTGGTGTGAATATAATTCAGAGAGGTTGGACCATGAAAGTTGAGGACTGTGTGGGGGTTCCGAAGGTATAATTCAGAGACATGTTGAGGTAGTTGGACATTTAGAGGGATGAAGAACTGATTGATCAAGTTTATATAAATCTGGGGTGAAAGGAAGAAGGTTAGGGTCATTTTAAAGTTCTAGGGATGGAATAAAGGGGTTCTAAGTTGGGGACTTGAGCATCTAGAAAGCTTGTGTGAACATATTATATATAAGTGAGGGGAGACAAAGGGTTTTTTATAGCTTGATGTGCTGGGAGTGTGAACAAGGGATTGGGGGTAACTGGTTAGCCAGACTTGAAGAAGGGGGGCAGTGCAGTACCCACTCTGAGGGATGGGATGTTGAATGAATGATGGTCTGGGGGGAGGGTGTTGAATGAATGATGGTCGGGAGGGATGGTATGTTGAATGAATGAGGGTTTGGGGGGTGGGATTTTGAATGAATGATGGTGAATGTTTTCCCCTTTTTTTATTTCAAGTCCCCCTACTTTTGTAGGAGATGGGGGAATTTAAAAATATATATGTACATATTTTTTTTCCGATATTTAATTTATTGGCGATATTTTTAAATATTTAATACAGAAATTCAAATATATTCTGAGTATTACTTAATCATTCACCACCTGCTTAAAAAATGTGTTTGTGGGAAAAGTCTTGTCTTTTATATTTCACATGACAGTGTTTCAATGCCCAAAAGCTTACTAAGCTATGTGCTTTTGAGTAATTTTGTTAGATTTACAATTAGCTCATTTTTTTTTAATATAGTAGGTCATTTATTAATTTATCATTTTAATTCTTCAGTGGTTTAATATTAAGGATGGTATAAGAAGGCTGCCTTTTAGCCACTGTTTTTTTTACATTTCAGTTGCTTTTTACGGGGAAAAATAAAATTTTAAATTTTTTTTTCCACGGGTTTAAAAGATATCCCCAAAACAACAGCAGCAGCCCCCAAACAGCAAAAAAGTACGCAGCAGCAGCAGCCCCAAACAACAGCAAACAGTACGCAGGCCCCCAAACCAGTACAGCAGCAGCAGCAAATCAGTGCGGCAGCGCGCAGCGCAATGTGCAGCGCAGCAGCAAACGTACAGCGCAGCAGCAATCAGACAGCGAATCGGCAGCAGAAACAACAACCAATACACCAGCAGCAGCAGCAGAAAACAACCAGCACAACAACAACCACAGCAGACTCAGCAACAAAAGTTGTAACATAAAAAGGGAATCCAGTGAGACAAGTGGCACATGTTCCCCTCGTTTGGCCCAAACTTCAATCATCGTTTTCCCTCAGCCCTTTGGTTACCTCTAGGGGATTAAGTCAAACCCTCAACTACAACAACTGCTTACCCATCAAAAAATTTGGGTTCCAACAAAAACAAATTCACCCTCATACTGTCCAGGTTCACCCCCCAGCAAGTTACACTGCCACAGAATATTGCAAAGAGAGTGGTCACCACTGCTGTTTCACAAGTAGTGCAACAACCTTCTTTAATACAACAGCTGGTTATCCTAAATGGGAAACGATTACCACATCTTCAACTGGACAATGTATTACCGTACCGATACTGTCTTGTATAAAACAACCCCCACGAGAACATCACAACACCCATTCAAATTTTTGATCAGACTAAAAAGGCACTGGTATTCCAGTTATGCTGGATTCTGACCGTGTACCCCACAAGAGTTGTCAGCTCTGGGTAAAAAATGATGGTTTTTCCCAAAGAAAGGCGGGGGAAAAATTCTCACAATGCTATTGAGAAACGATATGGGAGTTCCATCAATGACAAGTTTTTGGAACAAGAATCTAATTGCTGGTAAGGGAAAAGGAGGGTTTTTTACATCTGATTTATGTTAACTAAATACAGTGGTCCCCCGATTACGATTTTTTTTCATTCCAGAATGTTGTTAAATGCCATTACCAAACAAATTTATCTCCATAAGAAATGTTTAAAATAGACTAGCCCTTTTTAGCCCCCCAAAATTACACTTAAAAAAGCATTTAAAAAATAAATTTAATAAAGGGTGAGTTTGGGGACCATCGAAATGGGACCACTGTATATGCATGCCACAGAAAGTACATTTAGTGATATTTAGCATTAGATGAAAGAGGACTGATATGTACTTTTTTGTTTTTTATATAATACATTCATTCAGTCTGCATAAGGCAGGTTGAGTATCCACCCCAAAATTCTAATCCCCTCTCCTCATTTAGGGATTTCCCGTTTTTAAGACCATGTTTTAAACGAATTCACAAAGCAAGGAGCATACTATAATGGTGGGTTTGTGTAAACCATCTTTGATATTGTTTTAATGCCCTTTTTACCATTTATAAATTTTTTAGTATATTTTTAAATGTTTATACAGTAGTGTTCTTTATATTGTAATAAACAGAAAAAGAGGAAATTACCCTTAATATACATTATTTGTATTAAACTGGTCAGAGAGCCCATCGAAAGTCCGGGCATCGGAAAATTGGTATTACCTTATGTTTTATGCTTATTCTCTGCTCTAGGTGCGAAGGATTGTTGAAAATGTAAAAAAAGCCTGCAGATACCCCTGTGGGAATAGTATAAAAAAGTGTACAGTGCCTTTAATAAAACCCGGCATGAGGGGGAGACTAAAGTGTGCCGTTGTTTTTTTTTTTTAACCCTTTGGGGTGACGGGCCCTTTCTGAGGAAAGTTTTCCTGGGGTGAAAATATTGGGAAAAAAAAAAATTATTTTTCTTATGAAATGATGATTTTTTTTTTTTAATCAAATATAAACAAAAATTTTTTTAAATCAATACTTACGGAGATAGGGAAATTCAAGTTGCCCCAAAACACCCGGGTGGGCATCATCGGCACTTCCGGTTGGCTGGTAATCTTTTTTTTTTTTTTAAAGTTATTTTCTTAAAAATTTAATTTTTTTTTTTTTAAATAACTTTTATGGACGGGAGACCAATATAATTGTTTTTCAAATATTCACCGCATTTCTTAAAAAATAATAAAAAGTTTGTTATCACTAGTTTGTTTAAAAAACATTTTAAAACAATGTACAATTACAATTAGTTTATAACTATTGTTCAATCATATATATACACATATTGAGTCACTGCAGATGTTTTAAATTCGCAGCCTGGGAAGTCTCTGAAACATGGTTCCATGCACAATGGTGTTTAATTCCACACACAAAACGATTTTTGCGTTTGGGGCGTTTTTTTTGTATGTGCACAGACAAAACACCTCTTCTGAGCCTTTTTTTTTGCAAGCGGGCAGGCAGTTTTGTTAGGAAGTGTTCACCACCAAGCCCAGACGAGGGGTAGTTGTTGGTTTTTCGGGGGTTTTCTATTGCAGGTGGTGCTTGGTACTTGGTGATTATTTGCCGATAACAGACAAAAAAAATTCGCCATATGGTGGTTTGTTTGTGGTCTTCAACTTATAAACATTATAAGCATTGAGCATGGTAATGCCCGAATTGAAAAAGAGTTTTATGTACCACATAACTTTTTCTAACACAATCAGCAAACCCAATCTGCATGTCACATTTGTCCACTAATGCATATTAATGAATCCATCACAGCTGCAGGTTTTAGAATGGGTTCATCAGCCTTTCACCCTGCCACTGTCGCCCTTTCATTAGGGGGAATTGATGACAAATGTGACATCTCGTTTTTCATGCCACCAAATGCCATGTATCATTGGGCAAACCCGCACCTCACCTCTCGAGTGCCTGCACTGAACCTAGGCATATCTTTGATTTCACGCACTGTACCGCCCCATCTGTCATGTTCACTGCAAAAAACACTGAGGGAGGGGGTTGTGTACCCGTTATCAGTATATAATATATGCCCCTTACCAAGATATGGTTCCATCATTGTTTTAACCACATCCCGAGAACCCCTTTCCTGGATTTTAATGATTTCTTCCCGTGTACACAAAATATCCCAAAACAATACCACTGTAGCAATCACAAAGAAAAACTTTATACCAAAGCGTTCCCCTTGCTTGGTATATATCTTAACGACAGTCTACCTTTTTAAAAATCAGTGACTCCAAAAAAAGCTTCCTGAAGGGATAAAAATACATATTGAACTTTCTTTCGATACAGAAACACATTCCTAATCTTATATAACCTGTCGGATCTGTCAGGCCTGGTTTTTTTCAAAATGTAACATGGAAAAAGCACAAATCGATTCACTGGTATAATATATGAAAGCTGGTGTTTCAATCAATCTGTTGTTGACCAATATGATTTGATACGGGGTTTATAAACATGCGGATAAGCATTATTGTGGCAAAGAAAAGATACATCTCTGCCACAGTTTTCTCCCCACTGGTGTAGACGTGATTTTGGTGAAAGAATCGGTTTTTCCGGGGTAATCGAAGTATCTGTTGCTTTCTCTGATAATAATGTCATCAGGGTTCTAAAAAATAACTGGGAAAAATTCCAGTTCACTGGCATTGTTCCCAAGTGGGCAAGATCGTAACCACTGTGATTTCATCAAATGATGGGGATTGGGAATAAAATTGTCGCTTCCTGCCAATCCCAGGTGCGGTCTGCTGGTGGGTACTGGATATTTACAGGTGGTTGTGGGGGGTTTTAGAAGTGGAGGTTGTGGTTGTGGGGGTTGGTGGGTGGGTGAGGGGTTTCCTTTTTTGTAACTGAGCGAGTCAGCGGCGTGGGGGCCCCATGGGGCCACTGCTGGGCCCCGCGCGCCACACCACCACTACCAGTTGCATGCACATTTTCATACCAGGGGAAAGCTATCATCATCATTTTCACTATCACTTTTTTGCCCAGGGGTGTACTCCCCAGGTCCAACCCCTTTGGGAAAAGCATATGGCACACTACCAGACGCATAACCGGAATACTGACGCTTCACTGGTGAATATTCCCCTTTACTCGCTACTGGAACTATTTGGGCTTGGAGTTCATAGTCACTATCAGTATCATCACCATTGTCCCTCTGGTCTGGGGCATTAGAAAATAGGAGTTTCCGCCTTCCTGGTACAACTGGCCGTGAACAAGGCCCCAGCACCAGAGGTGGCGGCTGTGGGTCGTCGGGGTTTTTTCCCCACTTATACCGGTATTATGGTCACTATTTTTTGGTCACAACCCCCCAAAAACCCTTTAAATACCTTCACTAACACCCCCATCACTGTTAGAACTGTCACTGATGAATAAAAATGTCCCATGCCCAGGGGTAAGGTGTTTTTGCTGCGGGCATGGTGGAGAAGGGTTACTGAAATGGGGTTCCCCCCCAAAGCCCCCTGGGTGCCCGTTTTTTTACTGCCACACTGACCACGCAGACCCATTCTTCATCCCTAGGCCTCCAGCTGTTCCCCCAATTTGAACCCCTAAATTTACGCGTCTATCGGCACCAACCCCTGCTCGTAAACTACTAGTACGGCACCGACCCCGAAAGGGGTTTAAAAGTTGATGCAGGATTCTGCCTGCCACTGTGCTCTTTTTTTATTAAAATGTTGTATTAAACTACCTTTAGGCTAAGGGGCTTATCCCAAACTGCTCATATTCCAGAATCTGAAAAATTCTGAAATCTGACACACCAAGCCCCAATCATTTCGGGTAAGGGATATTTAACCCATACAAAATTTGTTGGGTTTCCATCTGTACTTCAGTGGGGGGAAAATTTTTCTACTGTTCAGTGAGTGGATGGTTATATTAACCTTTTCACTGTCCAGACCCTGAAATTAAAATTGCTCAAGGGAGGTTCCTTTATCTGATGGGGGCTCTTGGTCTGTGAATTGGATCTTTCCGTTCCCTGAAATGGAGCGAAAACCTTTCCCTTCCCCCCCCCTCCTACAGGTGCTGTATGATCCCTACGGGTTTTGCGCTCCCCCGTGATTATTATAAAGTGCCCCAGATCCAAATTTAAAAAAAACTTGTACAGATTAAAAAAGAATTTCCTGGTGGTAGTAAAAATTCGATCATACTTGTTGAGGAGAGATTTAAAATTGAAGGGCAATGACCAGCTGACAGCAACATTCCTGACTGGACACCCCCCATTACTACTGTTGTAAAATTTTTTTTTTAAAACGGCTGTCTCCCACTGGGGGAGGGTGACCTGAAAAAAAAAATTTTCATGTTTTTCTTCTTTTTCATTTGAAATTTATACAGGGGAAGAGGTTACTAACCCCCGTCCCGGCATTTTTAAACACCTTTTTCAATATGCATGGCTTACAGAGGAAGAATTTTTTCTACTTCCCCCTGGAGATGAAAAAGTAAATAAGAACAAGAACTATTAAGAAAATAAAGAAAAATCAGATGAGGGGTATGCATGTGTGTACGTGCACATGTCGTGTGACCTTAGTAGAAGTAGCAGATTACCAATTATCTTATTTTTATGAGACAAAAAAAAAGACACCACATTGTGTAAAACAATTACTGGTTTCCGTTTCACACTATTTGGCAGGACGGTAGTACCCCCCTGGGTGTATACAGGCTGAGGTCATATTCCTATAACTTTGCAGTCTGTGGAACTTTGAAACATGGCTTCATACACAGCTATTTTACCTCCTCCCCACAAAACATGTGTGTCTACACTTTGTGTGTGTCTTGTGTGCACACAAACATAACATCCCTTTTTAGCAAATTTCATCCTTTTTAGCAGGAAGTCTTGTTAGAAAAAAACACCATGCCCCAAACAAGAGGGTGTTGGTGATCAGCTCAGGAGTGCAGGTGTACCAGGGTTTTTGTATTATTTGCCTGATGACAAACAAGTGGGCATACAGTGGTCTGTTATGGGTTTTCATCTGGTACATATATGCATTGAGCATTGCAATGTCCACAAAAAAAAGATGTTTCATGTACCAATAGCTCTTGCAGACACAATCCCAAAAACCCTCTTTATGTCACATTTGTGAACCAAATGTATATTGGCAGTGTTTAGTGACACCCCGGTTTCAAAATGGGTTCATGGATATGTGTATTCACCCCTTTCAGTTTTTTTTATTTTGTTGTGGTGAATCGATGTCAACAATGTTACATCACATTTGCCATGCCACTGTAATGCCATAATATTAGCATGAAACACCTGCACTTCACTGGTATCAATGCCTGTGTTGAATCTGGATATGTTTACGTGTTCCACACACTGTTATACACACGTTTGTCATGTCTCCCTTTTAAAAGGTATCAGACTAAATTGACAAGGTTTTTAAACGGATAAAAACACATACTGAACCTTGTTACAGTGTAAAAAAACATCCCTAGTCTTGCATCGCGTTTCTCCCGGGTCGTGTTTGTCTTTGGTAGCATATAAACACCAGGGATGGATCACTGAAGGCTGGGGTACAAATTTAAGCAGTCAGGGGCCCAGTATGATTGAATAATGTGCATACACATGGGCTAACATTTTTGGCAAAAAAGAGAAACACTGAGCCAAGTTGTCCCCACCAGTATATTATTGTAGTGAAACCTTGTGTTTGCCATTGGTTTAAAAACTTTTTTGAGTGTCCTACATAATTTCCATCGGGGTTTATTAAAAAAAAGTTCAAAGAATTGACGTTTATTGGTATGGTTCCCCAGGGAAATTTGGGGAGGATTCCACTGTGTCTCAAAAGAGGGGAGGCACAAAATTTGCATTTTCCCCAATTCCAGATGTGGTCTTGGGGAGGCTGGATATTAGCAGGTGATTGTAATGGTGGTGTGGGGGGGGAGGGGGCCAGGTGGGAAATGTTGAGTGTGGGCCATGCTCCCACCCTGGGCTGGTGCTGGTGTTGCACATCTTATCACCACCTACTGTCTCATGTGGTGGGCCATTGTAAATGGGCTTATCCATCCCAATTGATGCAACTTCATCATCACTATTACTTTTGTTGCTGGTGTTTAGTCTCGGATGTACTGTCTCCTCGGGGTAGGAACAAGACACTACCAGCTGTTTATGACTCCATATAAATTGATACTTCCCCGGGGTTTGTTAATACTCCACTACTAGAATGGTCATCGATTGCTAGGGAAAACAAAACCACATCACTATCATCATTACTCACATCCCAACCAGGCTACAGGAGAATATCAGCTTTTCCTTACTGCATAGTAAAAATGGACATGTCTCAAACGAAACCCAAACCCAAGAATTAGTTGAGTCATCGGGGTTTTCGGGATATTTCTGGCATCCAAAACGTCAGTATATTTTTAAAAAAAGAACTCCTTGTCGTTTTCTTAACCCTTTTTAAAGGCTTGCTGAGAAAATACTTTCATTTCATAAAGTGAGGTTTTTCACGATGACAAAGTGAACAGTTTTACTACATATGGTGTTCCCACAGTCTTTTGGGGGGGCTCAAATTTTTGTATACTGTTCACACTGACTTTCAGAACCATTCTCTCATATGTACCCCTACCAGGTCCCCAACTAAATTTAAAGCCGCAGAATTTGAGTAGGTCTACACCGGGGACCTGGGATCAATGACGAAACTTCGTGATGGCCACTAAAAGGGGAAAATTGTGCAAAAGGGCACAAATATGTTAACCTACATTCCCTAGTTTTTTGCCTTGCCTCACTGTAATTTGTTCATTAAGTGTTGAGCTTGAATACATATTTTATAAGGTGTCTTAGCAATGATAGTAGGTGAAGGGGAAAAAAATTTTATTAGGAGAGACTAGTGGCAAAATCTGAACTATATAAAATTGAAGAGTGCCATGAATGAATATATGCAAGAATGAATATATGCATGATGATTGTGAAAGGGAAATTTCGAGAGGGGTGGGGGTGTTGCAGTTCAGAAGATCATTTGAATTAGAATACTTTTTGGGAGGTGCAAAAGTTGGGGATCATAATTCTGAAGCATTTTTACACAGTAGTCTTTATTAGTGGGAAAGGAGGTGGCAACACAGTAGTCTTCATTAGTGGAATGCAGAGGTGGCAAAAATGTAAGTAAACACTGGGGAAGTAAAGATCATACTATAACTACATCAATCTTTACATGTTTAGGGGCAGTCCCTCAGCTTTGGGATGTGTTCAAGGCTAGAAATTTAATACTTCTCCCGGCGAAGACTCCCCCAAATATTACAAAAGGTTTGGGGGACTATCACATCATCTTTACCTACTGCTTCTGCTGTCTCCTTGTTTGCCACCCTGAAGTTTTCCTACTGTGTGTAGGAGAAACATTTTGGAATAATAAACCAACTGTTCCATGTGTCTTACTTATCTACTTGTCACTATTGTATACTATTATTGTATATACAGGTCGGCCATCACTAATCCGGGATTTTGGGACCTGTAGTGTGTTGGATTAGTGAGTTTGCTGGGTTACAAGTGGTTAGGGTTTGAATAATTAACCATCAATAGAGACTTTCTGCTACATCTTCCTATTTTCATCACTGCTTTCTCCTCCACTGGCTTCTGCTGTGGATTTACAACCATCTGCACAATTTCTGAGCATATAAAGGAAATTTGGGTGGAAATGCTGAAATTTGAGTCGGTACACTGATGAAATTTGAGTCGGACACTGATGAAATTTGGTCGGTACACTGATGAAATTTGAGTCGGTACACTGATGAAATTTGAGTCTGTACACTGATGAAATTTGAGTCTGTACACTGATGAAATTTGAGTCTGTACACTGATGAAATTTGAGTCGGACACTGATGAAATTTGAGTCGGTCACTGATGAAATTTGGTCGGTACACTGATGAAATTTGAGTCGGTCCCTGATGAAATTTGAGTCGGTACACTGATGAAATTTGAGTGGGACACTGATGGAATTTGGTCGGTACACTGATGGAATTTGAGTCGGACACTGGGGAATTTTGGTGGTACACTGATGGAATTTGAGGGTACACTGATGGAATTTGAGTCGGTACACTGATGGAATTTGAGTTAATGATGGAATTTGAGTCGGACACTGATGGAATTTGAGCGGTACACTGAGGGAAATTTTGTGGTACACTGAGGGAAATTTTGAGTCGGTACACTGATTTTTTGAGTGGGACACTGATGGAATTTGAGTCACACTATAAAATTTGAGTCGGTACACTGATGAAATTTGAGTCGGACACTGATAAAATTTGAGTGGTACACTGATGAAATTTGAGTCGGTACAATGATAAATTTTGAAATTATGTAAAGGGGGGTCCCGGATTACTGAGGGAAACCCGGGATAACTGATTGCGGGATTAGTGATGGCCACCTGTATTATATTGACACTTGGCAAGACATTTAAAGGAGGTAAATGTCTTTTCTTGGGAGGGGGGGAAAAACCCCACCGGAAGAGATGGTCATTGAAAAAAATAAATGATGTTCTCTAAAAACATGTTGAAACATAAACTATTTTGGTTTTTTAATAAACTAGCACTGTATGGCCATTGTGAAATTTAATAGTGTATAAATAAGTTTTCTTATTTTACGTAAAGTTAATTGCTTAAAAATTTATTTTAAATTTGTACCTTGTACGAGAAATTACACTAGTGCTTAGGTCTGAATAAATATTTGTAGTTATAGATGATAAAATCAAGGTAATATTTGTGCAAGTGTAAATTATTTATAACTCTTTCAGCTTCACAAATCTCAAATTTTGAAAAAAGGGAATTGACTACATAAGGTACCTGCAGACTCAAAATGCTAGGTTAAGAACTGAGCTGAACACTTATCAATGCGTGATGGTAACCAGAAGACCAGATCTCTTGGTTGGACCATACCCTCCTCCATCAGACATTTCCTCACCTGCTAGTCACCCTCAGATCTTTACTACCACCATCACCCAAATCAGAAAAATGGAAATAAAGAAGAGGTAAGTTTTATTATTTTTTTTTATTAAGTAGTATGTGCAGGCAGACACACTTAATGAATAGGGTTATTTTTAAAAAAACCCATATCCCCTTAATGTACAATAAATGTGGCAATTAATTGATCTTATTTTTAAAATGACTCTAATAGACATTAAGAGTTTCCGGGGAAAAAGGTTCATAGGTTCATCTAGGAGATGCGCGGGGTCAGTGATGTTTAACTTTTAGGGGTTTTGTCACTTTTGTACGGTTACGCCCCGGGGTTATGGTCGACTAGACGCCAAATTCTAGCGCCCCCAAATCAACAGAAACAGGCTGTTAGGGCCCAGATGTGATAGAATGGGCTTCGGTCAGGGGCCATATAAAAAAAATT
>WNWK01048684.1:0-13463 GCA_009830355.1 Cherax destructor | reverse complement strand
TTTAGCTAAAAATGAGTTTGCCAGAAAAGCACTGAAACTGCTCTTAAAACGTCGAAAATGCCATAAAAATAGAAATTTAGCCATTTTTCTGAGCTTTTTTAATGTTTCATGTATTTTTGAAAATAATATGAAATATTCTTAAATTAATATGATTTTTATAGATTTTTAATAAGATTTTTTAAAATATAAATAATAAAAATATTCAAAAATGCTATAAAACTTGATTTTATTGCATTTTTTGACGATTAAAGGCATTTTGAAGGATTTTCTGAAAAACTATTTTTTTTAGATAAAATCCACCTAAAAGAAAATCATAAAATTTTGCTAACTTTTCCCATAAATTTCAATTGCAGTAGGAATTCTATTTAAAAGTTTGAAAATCTACATATTTTAGCTAAAAAATGAGTTTTGCCAGAAAACCACCCAAACCGCTCTAAATCGTCGAAATATGCAATAAAATACGATTTTAGCACATTTTTCTGAGCTTTTTAATGTTTCATGTATTTTTCGAAAATAATATGAAATATTCTATAAAAATATTGATTTTTATAGATTTTTAATATGATTTTTTAAAAATATGTAAATAATTAATAAATATTCAAAAATGCTATAAAACTTGATTTTATTGCAATTTTTGACGATTTAAGGCATTTTGAAGGATTTTCTGAAAAACTATTTTTTTTAGATAAAATCCACCTATGAGTAAGCTTCCTAAAAGAAAATCATAAAATTTTGCTAACTTTTCCCATAAATTTCAATTGCAGTAGAAATTCTATTTAAAAGTTTTAAAATCTACGTATTTTAGCTAAAAAATGAGTTTTGCCAGAAAACCACTCAAACCGCTCTAAATCGTCGAAATATGCAATAAAATACCATTTTAGCACATTTATATGTTTCATGTATTTTTCGAAAATAATATGAAATACTCTATAAAAATATTGATTTTTATAGATTTTTAATGGGATTTTTTAAAAATATTTAAATAATTAATAAATATTCAATAACTTGATTTTATTGCATTTTTTGACGATTTAAGTCATTTTCAAGGATTTTCTGAAAACACTATTTTTTTTAGATTAAATATATCCGAGTAAGCTTCCTAAAAGAAAATCTTAAAATTTTGCTTAATTTTCCCATAAATTTCAATTGCAGTAGAAATTCTATTTAAAATTGTGATAATCTAAGTATTTTAGCTAAAAAAGGAGTTTTGCCAGAAAAGCACTCAAACCGCTCTAAAACGTCGAAATATGCAATAAAATACGATTTTAGCACATTTTTCTGAGCTTTTTAATGTTTCATGTATTTTTGGAAAATAATATGAAATATTCTAAATTAATATTGATTTTTATAGATTTTTAATGGGATTTTTTAAAAATATGTAAATAATTTATAAATATTCAAATATGCTATAAAACGTTATTTTATTGCATTTTTTGACGATTTAGGGCATTTTCAAGGATTTTCTGAAAAACTATATTTTTTAGATAAAATCCACCTATGAGTAAGCTTCCTAAAAGAAAATCATAAAATTTTGCTTACTTTTCCCATAAATTTCAATTGCAGTAGAAATTATATTTAAAAGTGTGATAATCTAAGTATTTTAGTTAAAAATGAGTTTTGCCAGAAAACACTCAAACCGCTCTAAAACGTCGAAATATGCAATAAAATACGATTTTAGCACATTTTTCTGAGCTTTAATGTTTCATGTATTTTTCGAAAATAATATGAAATACTCTAAAAAAATAGATTTTTATAGATTTTTAATGGGATTTTTAAAATATGTAAATAATAATAAATATTCAAAATGCTATAAAACTTGATTTTATTGCATTTTGACGATTTAAGGCATTTTAAGGATTTTCTGAAAACTATTTTTTTAGATAAAATCCACCTATGAGTAAGCTTCCTAAAAGAAAATCATAAAATTTTGCTAACTTTTCCATAAATTTCAATTGCAGTAGAAATTCTATTTAAAAGTTTGAAAATCTACGTATTTTAGCTTAAAAATGAGTTTTGCCAGAAAACCACTCAAACCGCTCTAAATCGTCGAAATATGCAATAAAATACCATTTTAGCACATATTTATGATATTTTTAATGTTTCATGTATTTTTCGAAAATAATATGAAATACTCTATAAAAATATTGATTTTTATAGATTTTTAATAGGATTTTTTAAAAATATGTAAATAATAAATAAATATTCAAAAATGCTATAAAACTTGATTTTATTGCATTTTTTGACGATTTAAGGCATTTTCAAGGATTTTCTGAAAAACTATATTTTTTAGATAAAATCCACCTATGAGTAAGCTTCCTAAAAGAAAATCTTAAAATTTTGCTTAATTTTCCCATAAATTTCAATTGCAGTAGAAATTCTATTTAAAAGTGTGATAATCTAAGTATTTTAGCTAAAAATTAGTTTTGCTCAGAAAAGCACTCAAACTGCTTCTAAAACGTCGAAATATGCAATAAAATACGATTTTAGCACATTTTTCTGAGCTTTTTAATGTTTCATGTATTTTTGAAAATAATATGAAATATTCTAAAATTATATTGATTTTTATAGATTTTTAATGGGATTTTTAAAATATGTAATAATTATAAATATTCAAAAATGCTATAAAACTTGATTTTATTGCATTTTGACGATTTAAGGTCATTTTGAAGGATTTTCTGAAAACCTATTTTTTTAGATAAAATATATCTGAGTAAGCTTCCTAAAAGAAAATCATAAAATTTTGCTTAATTTTCCCATAAATTTCAATTGCAGTAGAAATTTATTTAAAATTTTAAATAATCTAAGTATTTTAGCTAAAATGAGTTTTGCCAGAAAAGCACTCAAACCGCTCTAAAACGTCGAAATATGCAATAAAATACGATTTTAGCACATTTTTCTGAGCTTTTTAATGTTTCATGTATTTTTCGAAAATAATATGAAATATTCTAAAAAATATTGATTTTTATAGATTTTTAATGGGATTTTTTAAAAATATGTAAAAAATTAAAAAAATATTAAAAAATGCTATAATACTTGATTTTATTGCATTTTTTGACGATTTAAGGCATTTTCAAGGATTTTCTGAAAACTATTTTTTAGATAAAATCCACCTATGAGTAAGCTTCCTAAAAGAAAATCATAAAATTTTGCTAACTTTTCCCATAAATTTCAATTGCAGTAGAAATTCTATTTAAAAGTTTGAAAATCTACGTATTTTAGCTAAAAATGAGTTTTACCAGAAAAACACTCAAACTGCTCTAAATCGTCGAAATATGCAATAAAATACGATTTTAGCACATTTTTCTGAGTTTTTAATGTTTCATGTATTTTTGAAAATAATATGAAATATTCTAAAAAATATTGATTTTTATAGATTTTTAATGGGATTTTTAAAATATGTAAATAATTAATAAATATTCAAAAATGCTATAAAACTTGATTTTATTGCATTTTTTGACGATTTAAGGCATTTTCAAGGATTTTCTGAAAAACTATTTTTTAGATAAAATCACCTATGAGTAAGCTTTCTAAAAGAAAATATAAAATTTTGCTAACTTTTCCATAAATTTCAATTGCAGTAGAAATTTATTTAAAAGTTTGAAAATCTAGTATTTTAGCTAAAAATGAGTTTGCCAGAAAAGCACTCAAACGCTCTAAACGTCGAAATATGCATAAAATACGATTTTAGCACATTTTTCTGAGCTTTTTAATGTTTCATGTATTTTCGAAAATAATATGAATATTCTATAAAATATTGATTTTTATAGATTTTTAATGGGATTTTTAAAATATGTAATAATTAATAAATATTAAAATGCTATAAACTTGATTTATTGCATTTTTGACGATTTAAGGCATTTTCAAGGATTTTCTGAAAACTATTTTTTAGATAAATACTATGAGTAAGCTTCCTAAAAGAAAATCTAAAATTTTGCTTACTTTTCCCATAAATTTCAATTGCAGTAGAAATTTATTTAAATTTGAAATCTAAGTATTTTAGCTAAAATGAGTTTTGCCAGAAAAGCACTAAACGCTCTAAAACGTCGAAATATGCAATAAAATACATTTTAGCACATTTTTCTGAGCTTTTTAATGTTTCATGTATTTTGAAAATAATATGAAATATTCTAAATAATATTGATTTTTATGATTTTAATGGGATTTTTAAAATATGTAAATAATTAATAAATATTAAAAATGCTATAAAACTTGATTTTATTGCATTTTTTGACGATTTAAGGCATTTTCAAGGATTTTCTAAAAAAAAAAAAAAAAAAAAAAAAAAAAAAAAAAAAAAAAAAAAAAAAAAAAAAAAAAAAAAAAAAAAAAAAAAAAAAAAAAAAAAAAAAAAAAAAAAAAAAAAAAAAAAAAAAAAAAAAAAAAAAAAAAAAAAAAAAAAAAAAAAAAAAAAAAAAAAAAAAAAAAAAAAAAAAAAAAAAAAAAAAAAAAAAAAAAAAAAAAAAAAAAAAAAAAAAAAAAAAAAAAAAAAAAAAAAAAAAAAAAAAAAAAAAAAAAAAAAAAAAAAAAAAAAAAAAAAAAAAAAAAAAAAAAAAAAAAAAAAAAAAAAAAAAAAAAAAAAAAAAAAAAAAAAAAAAAAAAAAAAAAAAAAAAAAAAAAAAAAAAAAAAAAAAAAAAAAAAAAAAAAAAAAAAAAAAAAAAAAAAAAAAAAAAAAAAAAAAAAAAAAAAAAAAAAAAAAAAAAAAAAAAAAAAAAAAAAAAAAAAAAAAAAAAAAAAAAAAAAAAAAAAAAAAAAAAAAAAAAAAAAAAAAAAAAAAAAAAAAAAAAAAAAAAAAAAAAAAAAAAAAAAAAAAAAAAAAAAAAAAAAAAAAAAAAAAAAAAAAAAAAAAAAAAAAAAAAAAAAAAAAAAAAAAAAAAAAAAAAAAAAAAAAAAAAAAAAAAAAAAAAAAAAAAAAAAAAAAAAAAAAAAAAAAAAAAAAAAAAAAAAAAAAAAAAAAAAAAAAAAAAAAAAAAAAAAAAAAAAAAAAAAAAAAAAAAAAAAAAAAAAAAAAAAAAAAAAAAAAAAAAAAAAAAAAAAAAAAAAAAAAAAAAAAAAAAAAAAAAAAAAAAAAAAAAAAAAAAAAAAAAAAAAAAAAAAAAAAAAAAAAAAAAAAAAAAAAAAAAAAAAAAAAAAAAAAAAAATTTTTTTTTTTTTTTTTTTTTTTTTTTTTTTTTTTTTTTTTTTTTTTTTTTTTTTTTTTTTTTTTTTTTTTTTTTTTTTTTTTTTTTTTTTTTTTTTTTTTTTTTTTTTTTTTTTTTTTTTTTTTTTTTTTTTTTTTTTTTTTTTTTTTTTTTTTTTTTTTTTTTTTTTTTTTTTTTTTTTTTTTTTTTTTTTTTTTTTTTTTTTTTTTTTTTTTTTTTTTTTTTTTTTTTTTTTTTTTTTTTTTTTTTTTTTTTTTTTTTTTTTTTTTTTTTTTTTTTTTTTTTTTTTTTTTTTTTTTTTTTTTTTTTTTTTTTTTTTTTTTTTTTTTTTTTTTTTTTTTTTTTTTTTTTTTTTTTTTTTTTTTTTTTTTTTTTTTTTTTTTTTTTTTTTTTTTTTTTTTTTTTTTTTTTTTTTTTTTTTTTTTTTTTTTTTTTTTTTTTTTTTTTTTTTTTTTTTTTTTTTTTTTTTTTTTTTTTTTTTTTTTTTTTTTTTTTTTTTTTTTTTTTTTTTTTTTTTTTTTTTTTTTTTTTTTTTTTTTTTTTTTTTTTTTTTTTTTTTTTTTTTTTTTTTTTTTTTTTTTTTTTTTTTTTTTTTTTTTTTTTTTTTTTTTTTTTTTTTTTTTTTTTTTTTTTTTTTTTTTTTTTTTTTTTTTTTTTTTTTTTTTTTTTTTTTTTTTTTTTTTTTTTTTTTTTTTTTTTTTTTTTTTTTTTTTTTTTTTTTTTTTTTTTTTTTTTTTTTTTTTTTTTTTTTTTTTTTTTTTTTTTTTTTTTTTTTTTTTTTTTTTTTTTTTTTTTTTTTTTTTTTTTTTTTTTTTTTTTTTTTTTTTTTTTTTTTTTTTTTTTTTTTTTTTTTTTTTTTTTTTTTTTTTTTTTTTTTTTTTTTTTTTTTTTTTTTTTTTTTTTTTTTTTTTTTTTTAAGTATTTTAGCTAAAATGAGTTTTGCCAGAAAAGCACTCAAACCGCTCTAAAACGTCGAAATATGCAATAAAATAATTTAGCACATTTTTCTGAGCTTTTAATGTTTCATGTATTTTTCGAAAATAATATGAAATATCTATAAAAATATTGATTTTTATAGATTTTAATGGATTTTTTAAAAATATAAATAATTAATAATATTCAAAATGCTATAAAACTTGATTTTATTGCATTTTTTGACGATTTAAGGCATTTTCAAAGATTTTCTGAAAAACTATTTTTTTAGATAAAATATATCTATGAGTAAGCTTCCTAAAAGAAAATCATAAAATTTGTTACTTTTCCCATAAATTTCAATTGAGTAGAAATTTATTTAAAAGTTTGAAAATCTAGTATTTTAGCTAAAAATGAGTTTTGCCAGAAAAGCACTCAAACCGCTCTAAAACGTCGAAATATGCAATAAAATACGATTTTAGCACATTTTTCTGAGCTTTTTAATGTTTCATGTATTTTTCGAAAATAATATGAAATATTCTAAATTAATATTGATTTTTATAGATTTTAATGGGATTTTTTAAAAATATGTAAATAATTATAAATATTCAAAAATGCTATAAAACTTGATTTTATTGCATTTTTGACGATTTAAGGATTTTCATGATTTTCTGAAAACTATATTTTTAGATAAAATCCACCATGAGTAAGCTTCCTAAAAGAAAATCATAAAATTTTGCTTACTTTTCCCATAAATTTCAATTGCAGAAAATTCTATTTAAAAGTTTGAAATCTAGTA
Organism: Cherax destructor; assembly: GCA_009830355.1. Lineage (NCBI taxonomy): Eukaryota > Metazoa > Arthropoda > Malacostraca > Decapoda > Parastacidae > Cherax > Cherax destructor. Next base: position 6,613 of record WNWK01048684.1, on the reverse strand, counting down.
TTTTAGCTAAAATGAGTTTTGCCAGAAAAGCACTCAAACCGCTCTAAAACGTCGAAATATGCAATAAAATACATTTTAGCCATTTTTCTGAGCTTTTTAATGTTTCAGTATTTTTGAAAATAATATGAAATATTCTAAAATATTGATTTTTAGATTTTTAATGGGATTTTTAAAATATGTAAATAATTATAAATATTCAAAATGCTATAAAACTTATTATTGCATTTGACGATTGGCATTAGTTTGAACATTTAAAAACCTAGAGTGTTAAGAATATAATTATTTTCCCATAAATAATTGAAATTTTAAGTGAAACTATTTAGTTAAACATCATAAAAAATTTAATTTGTTTATTTTTTAAATATGAAATATCATAAATGATTAAATTATGTTTAAATTAAAAATAATTTAATGCTATAAAACTTTATATTTTGATAGATTAGATTTGAAATTTTTGAAAAATAGTTCAAGAAAATTAAGTATTTTCAATTTCAATGAGAAATTTATTAAGAACTATTTAGCTAAAGTTCAGAAACAACTCAATAAAAACATTACCATTTTCTTTATGTTTATGATTTTAATAAATATTTAAATATTGATTTTTATGATTTAATGATTTTATAATAATAAAAATAAACTTATTTTTATTTGATTAAGCATTAATTGAAACTATTTAGAAAACACTAAGAAATCATAATTTTCTTTCATAATCAATTGAAAATATAAATAATCATTTAAAATAGTTTTGAGAAACTACCAATCAAAATACATTTACATTTTTCTGCTTTTTCTTTTGAAAATAATATGATATCTAAATATTGATTTTTAATTTTAATGATTTAAATTAAATAATATAAATATTAAAATGCATAAACTTATTTTATTGCATTTTTAGATTTAAGGCATTTTCAGATTTCTGAAACTATTTTTAGATAAAATATGAGTAAGCTTCTAAAAGAAAATCTAAATTTTGCTTATTCCTAATTTCAATCAGAAATTTATTTAAATGAAACTTTTTAGTAAAAATGAGTTTTGCAGAAAGACTAAACGTTAAACGTCGAAATATATAAAAAATTTAGCATTTCTGATTTTATGTTTCATGTATTTGAAAATAATATGAATATTCTAAAATATTGATTTAAGATTTAATGATTTAAAATATGTAATAATAAAATATTAAAATGCTATAAATTTTATTCATTTACGATTTAAGATTTTAAGATTTTAACATTTAGATAAAAATATGAGAGCTAAAAAATCATAAAATTTTGTATTCCCATAAATTTCAATTGCAGTAGAAATTTATTAAATAAAATCTTTTAGCTAAAATGAGTTCGAAATAAACCGTTAACGTCGAAATATGCAATAATATTTACTTTGATTTTATGTTTCATGTTTTAAATATAGAAATATCAAATATTATTTATTTAAGATTTTTAAATATGTAAATAATATATATTAAATGCTAAAAAAAAAAAAAAAAAAAAAAAAAAAAAAAAAAAAAAAAAAAAAAAAAAAAAAAAAAAAAAAAAAAAAAAAAAAAAAAAAAAAAAAAAAAAAAAAAAAAAAAAAAAAAAAAAAAAAAAAAAAAAAAAAAAAAAAAAAAAAAAAAAAAAAAAAAAAAAAAAAAAAAAAAAAATTTTTTATTGAATTTTAATTTGTTTATATTTAATGGATTTTTAAAATATTAATAAAATATATAAAAGCTTCCTAAAATAAAATCATAATTTGCATTTCATAATTTCAATTTTGAAAATTTTTTAGTAAATCTCATTAGCTAAAAGAATCAAAAATTCTAACTTTCATAATTTCAATTGCATAAAATATTTTAAAATTTTCTAGTATTTTAGTAATAGTTTTTGAAAAAATAAACTTCTAAAATTGATTTAATATTAATGATTTTAAATTTATAATTATAATTTCAAATGTATTAAATATTATTGATTTTTAATTAATGATTTTTAAGATTTTTAAATATTTTTTAATAAAATATATAAATTCAAAAATATAAATTATTTTATATTTCTAATTGCATTTAAATTTTTAAAATTTGATAAATCTACTATAGTCTAAAAAAAATTAAATTTTGCCAAAAAGCGAAATTTTAAATGTTCAATTACTAAAATATTGCTAAAAATAACGTTTAAGCAATTCAATATTTAAGTTTCAATTTTTTGAAATATTTAAATTTCATTATTTTTGAATAAATGAATTTTAATTGATTTTTAATAATATTAAAAAATTAAATATAATATTAAAATGCTATAAAATTATTATTTTGCATTTAACATTTTAAGGATTTTAATATTTTAGATAAACTAAGACTTTAGATAAAATTTTAACTTCCTAAATTAAATCAAAATTTTTTAATTTTCAAATAATTTTTAGCAAAATGTTTTAAGAAAACTAAATTTTAAAATGAAATTTCAAAAAAACTAACTTTATGTAAATGTTTCATTATTTTGAATATTGAATTTTAATTTATTTTTAAATAATTTTTAATTGATTTTTATAATTTATGATTTTTAAAAATGTATAAAATTATTATAAATTTGACGATTTATGTTTTAGATTTAAACATTTTAGATAAATTTTTATAAAACAATATAATTCTAATTTCATAAATTTAATTCTAAAATTTATTTAAAATTATAATAAGTTTGAAAACGTTTTAGCAAAAAATGCAAACTAAACGTCTAAAACGTAAATCAATAAATTTTTACACATTTTGATTTTTATGTTTCATGTATTTTCGAAAATAATAAATATTCTATAAAAATATTGATTTTTAAATTTTAATGGGATTTTTTAAAAATATAAATAATAAAATTAAAAGTATAAAACTTGATTTATGCATTTTTTACGATTAGGATTTAAGGATTTCTGAAAACTATTTTTTAGATAAAATCATAGTAATCCTAAAAGAAAATAAAATTTGTTAATTTTCCTAAATTTCAATTGCAGAAATTTATTTAAAAGTTGAAAATCTATATTTAGCTAAAAATGATTTTGCAGAAAACCACTAAACCTCAAATGCGAAATATGCAAAAAACATTTTAGCAATTTTTTGATTTTTATTTTCATGTATTTTTGAAAATAATATGAAATATATAAAATATTGATTTTAATGAAAATAATATGAAATATTCTATAAAATATTGATTTTTATAGATTTTTAATGGGATTTTTTAAAAATATGTAAATAATTTATAAATATTCAAAAATGCTATAAAACGTTATTTTATTGCATTTTTTGACGATTTAAGGCATTTTCAAGGATTTTCTGAAAACACTATTTTTTTAGATAAAATATACCTGAGTAAGCTTCCTAAAAGAAAATCTTAAAATTTTGCTTAATTTTCCCATAAATTTCAATTGCAGTAGAAATTCTATTTAAAAGTTTGAAAATCTACGTATTTTAGCTAAAAAATGAGTTTTGCCAGAAAAGCACTCAAACCGCTCTAAAACGTCGAAATATGCAATAAAATACGATTTTAGCACATTTTTCTGAGCTTTTTAATGTTTCATGTATTTTTCGAAAATAATATGAAATACTCTATAATGGGATTTTTTAAAAATATGTAAATAATTAATAAATATTCAAAAATGCTATAAAACTTGATTTTATTGCATTTTTTGACGATTTAATGTATTTTCAAGGATTTTCTGAAAACACTATTTTTTTTAGATAAAATATATCTGAGTAAGCTTCCTAAAAGAAAATCTTAAAATTTTGCTTAATTTTCCCATAAATTTCAATTGCAGTAGAAATTCTATTTAAAAGTGTGATAATCTAAGTATTTTAGCTAAAAAATGAGTTTTGCAAGAAAATCACTCAAACCGCTCTAAAACGTCGAAATATGCAATAAAATACCATTTTAGCACATTTTTTGATATTTTTATGTTTCTGTATTTTTGAAAATAATATGAAATATTTATAAAATATTGATTTTTATAGATTTTTAATGGATTTTTAAAATATGTAAATAATTTAAATATTAAAATGCTATAAAACTTATTTTATTGCATTTTTGACGATTTAAATTTTCAGTTTTCTGAAAACTATTTTTAGATAAAATATATGATATTCTAAAGAAAATCTAAATTTTGCTAATTTTCCCATAAATTTCAATTGCTAGAAATTCTATTTAAAAGTTTGAATCTAGTATTTTAGCTAAATGAGTTTTGCAGAAAACACTCAAACCGCTCTAAAACGTCGAAAATGAATAAAATACATTTAGCACATTTTTTATTTTATGTTTCGTATTTGAAAATAATATGAAATATATAATGGATTTTTAAAATATGTAAATAATTAATAAATATTCAAAATGCTATAAAACTTGATTTTATTGCATTTTGACGATTTAAGATTTTCAAGGATTTTCTGAAAACTATTTTTTTAGATAAAATATATGAGTAAGCTTCCTAAAGAAAATCTAAAATTTTGCTAATTTTCCCATAAATTTCAATTGCAGTAGAAATTCTATTTAAAAGTTTGAAAATCTAGTATTTTAGCTAAAAATGAGTTTTCCAGAAAAGCACTCAAACCGCTCTAAAACGTCGAAATATGCAATAAAATACGATTTTAGCACATTTTTCTGAGCTTTTTAATGTTTCATGTATTTTCGAAATATAAATATAAATATTATTATAGATGGGATTTTTAAAAATATGTAAATAATTAATAAATATTCAAAAATGCTATAAAACTTGATTTTATTGCATTTTGAATTTATTTTTAGATTTAAACATATTTAGAAAAATAATTTAAGTTCTAAAAATTTAATTTGTAATTTCCATAAATTTAATTCTAAATTTATTTAAAATTGAAATCAGATTTTAGCTAAAATGATTTTCGAAAAGCACTAAACGTTAAACTATAGCATAAAATGTTTAGATTTTCGAGTTTATTTTATTATTTTAAAAAATATGAAATATAATAATATTAAAAATGTAAAAATTATATTAAAGCATAAAAATTTTGCATTTTTAGATTATTTTCAGATTTCTAAAACTTTTAAAAATCTGAAATAAAAGAAAATCTAAAATTTTGCTTATTTTCCATAATAATTAGGAATTATTAAAATGATTTAGATTTTAGCTAAATGAGTTTCGAAAATAATTAAATCATATAATAAATAGTTTAGCAATTTTTTGAGTTTAATTTTCATGTATTTTGAAAATAATATGAAATTTCTAAATAATATTGATTTTATAGATTTTAATGGATTTTAAAAATATTAAATAATTATAAATATTAAAAATCTATAAAATTATTTTATTCTTTTTTGACGATTTAAGCATTTTAAGGATTTTCGAAAACTATTTTTTTAAAAAATCCACATGATAAGCTTCTAAAGAAAATCTAAAATTTTTTATTTTCCCATAAATTTAATTGCAGTAAATTTATTTAAATTATAATTAATATTTTATAAAAATATTTCAGAAAAGCATAAACGTTAAAATCGAATATGAATAAAAACATTTTAGAATTTTTAGATTTTTATTTCATGTATTTTTAAAATAATATAAATATTTAAAAATATTGATTTTTATAATTTTAATGGGATTTTTAAAATTGAAATAATATATTTAAAATGTATAAAACTTGATTTTATGCATTTTTGAGATTAAGGATTTAAGGATTTTCTGAAAACTATTTTTAGTAAAATCCATATGATAATTCAAAGAAAATCATAAAATTTTGCTATTTTCATAAATTTAATTTAAAATTATTAAATTAAATTAATATTTTAGCTAAAAATGATTTTCAGAAAACATAAACGTTATCGAAAATGCAATAAAATAATTTTACATTTTTTGATTTTATTTTTAATTTTGAAAATAATGAAATTTATAAAATTTGATTTTAAATTTAAGATTAAATTAATAATAATAATATTCAAAATTATAAAACTTGATTTTATGCATTTTACGATTTAAATTAGATTTTAACATTTTTTAGTATTATATATGTATTTCTAATAGAAAATCTAAAATTTTTTAATTTTCCATAAATTTTAATTAAAAATTATTTAAAATTTAAAATTAGGTATTTTAGTAAAATGATTTTCAGAAAAACTCAAACTTCTAAAACTGAAATTCAATAAAATACGATTTTAGCAATTTTTCTAGCTTTTTAATTTTCATGTATTTTCAAAATAATATAAATCGTAAATGATTTTTAAAAATATGTAAATAATTAATAAATATTCAAAAATTAAAAACTTGATTTTATTGCATTTTAATTAATGTATTTTCAAGGATTTTCGAAACACTATTTTTTAGATAAAATATATCTGAGTAATTCTTAAAGAAAATCTTAAAATTTTGCTTAATTTTCCCATAAATTTCAATTGCAGTAAAATTTATTTAAAAGTTTGAAAATCTAAGTATTTTACTAAAATGAGTTTTGCCAGAAAAGCACTCAAACCGTCTAAAACTAAATATGACATTTTTCTGAGCATTTTAATGTTTCATTATTTTTGAAAATAATTGAAATATTCTAAATTAATATTGATTTTTATAGATTTTTATTGGGATTTTTAAAAATATTAAATAATTTATAAATATTCAAAAATGCTATAAAACGTTATTTTATTGCATTTTT
>WNWK01048683.1:0-13464 GCA_009830355.1 Cherax destructor | reverse complement strand
CTCCCACAACCTTCCTGTACTCTCACAGGACACTACCACACCAATCCTCTACTCTCCCAGACCACTCCCACACCCAGCATGTACTCTCCCAGACTACTCCTACACCCATCCTATACTCTCCCAGGCTCTCCCACACCCATCTTGTACTCTCCCAAAGCACTCCCTCAACAACCCTGTACTCTCTCAGAACACTCGCACTCCCATCTTGTACTCTGCCAGAGCACTCCCACACGCATCCTGTACTCTCCATGAATACTCCCACACCTATCCTATACTCTCCCAGAACACTCCCACATCTATCTTGTACTCTCCCAGACAGTCTCACACAAATCCTGTACTTTCCCAGACACCCGCACACCCATCCTGTAGTCTCCCAGAGCACTCATGCACACATCGGGTACTCTCCCAGAACACTCCCCCACTCATCCTGTACTCTCCCAGAGGACTCATCACTCATCCTGTACTCTCTCAGAGCACTCGTACACCCATCATGCACTCTCCCAGAACACTCCCACACCTATCTGGTACTCTCAAAGAGCACTCCCACACCAATCATTTTCTCTCACAGAGCACTCTCACACCCATCCTGTACTCTTCAAGAACACTCCCACACACCTCCTTTACTCTCCCATACCCATAATGTATTCTCCCACAGAACTCCCACATCCATCGTGTTCTCTCTCACAACACTCCCACACCCATCCTGTACTCTCCCTGAACACTCCCACACCCATACTATACTCTCACAGAACACTCCCACAACTATTATGTACTCTACCAGACAGTTCATAACAAATCCTGTACTCTCCCAGACTCTCCTGTACTCTCCCAGAAAACTCAAACAATCACCATTTACTCGCCCACACTCTTCCTGTGCTCTCCCAGACAATCCCACACCCATGTGGTACTCTCAAGAATGCTCCCACAGTCATCCTTTACTCTCCCACACCCATTTTATTCTTCCCCAGATCATTCCCACAACTGTCCTGTACTCTCCCAGACAATTCCACCCAAACCCTGTACTCTCCCAGACACTCCCACACCTATGCTGTACTCTCCCAGAACATTCCCTCTCCCCTTCTGCACTGTACCAGAACACTCCCACCACTATCTTGCACTCTCCCAGACACTCCCACACACATCCTGTACTCTGCCAGAACATTCCCACTCACATTCTGTACTATCCCAGAACACTCCCATACCCATCTTGTATTCTCGCAGTGCACTCATATGCCCATCTTGTACTCTTCCAGAGTACTCTCACATCCATTCTGTGTTCTCCCAGAAAATTCCCACACAAATCCTGTACTTTCGCAGAGCATTTACATATCCATCCTGCACTCTCCCAGAGCACTCCCACACCAATCCTATACTCTCCCAGAGCACTTCCACTATCATGCACTCTTCCAGAGCACTCTTACACCAATCCTGTACTCTCCCAGAGCACTCACACACTAATCATGCACTCTCCCAGGGCACTCTTACACCAGTCCAGTACTCTCCTAAAGTACTCCCACACCAAATCTCGTTCACGAATTTTGGGTGAATGAGTTTGAGGAGAGTAATAGGCAATTTCTTGGTTGTTGTCTTCCGTGATCTGGGATTATCTGCCTCTCTGCTGTGTCGTACTTCTCCTCTCGTTTAATCTCTTCTAAATCGTCAAAAAATGCAATAAAATCAAGTTTTATAGCATTTTTGAATATTTATTAATTATTTACATATTTTTAAAAAATCCCATTAAAAATCTATAAACATTAATATTTTTATAGAATATTTCATATTATTTTCGAAAAATACATGAAACATTAAAAAGCTCAGAAAAATGTGCTAAAATCGTATTTTATTGCATATTTCGACGTTTTAGAGCGGTTTGAGTGCTTTTCTGGCAAAACTCATTTTTCAGCTAAAATACTTAGATTTTCACACTTTTAAAAATAATTTCTACTGAGCACTCTCACACCCATCCTGTACGCTCCCAGAAATCTCCCACAATCACCCTTTACTCTCCCTCACTCTTTCTGTACTCTCCCAGAGCGTCGAAGTATCCTCCTTAGCTGGTAGTTCACATACGACTGGACGTAAAATATATTTATCAGTGTTAGTAATAAGGTTTCAGTGAGTGTTATCAACTGTACATACCAGCATGGATTCCGCGACCGCTGTTTTGATGGGAAACATGACATCTGTCTAGAAAGGTGTTTCTGGATCTGCGACAAGGATGTGGAACTATGGACAGATATCAGGAAAGCACTCAGGAGGTTAATAAACAATAAGCATGAAAAAAAGAGGAACTATTGAATAGTCTACCCGGTATATATAGAACATAGGAAGATAGGAAAAGAGTAAAGACTAACACACACAATGACCAGTCTACAACAATTGAACCAAAAATAATCAGTCATCCACTGGAAAAAACACAGGAGACAAAAACATTAGCTAGTTCAGCCCCCAGCACCAGGACTGACCCAGACCCAGCCCCCAGCCATAGTGAACATCCAGATTTGGTTAAGGACGCCACCACAGCCATAGCCTCTAGTACAGATATAGTAGGGGAGTCCTCTTCCAGGGAAAATGTTGGCCCCATGTCATCAAAGGAGGAAAGCGCTGATAATGAGGAAAACCAAGGAGTGGAAAGAGAGGAAGAAAATGCAGATAATTCGGCAGATCTTTGGGAAGACACAAAACCAGTAAATATAGGCAGTCAAAACATATGCAGATTCTATGCAAAAGGTATGTGCCTATATGGCAGAGCTTGCTGGAATAAACACACCAGAAAATGTGCCAACATGTTAAGGAAAAGAAAGTGTCGTTTCAACAAAGAGTGCAGATACTTCCATCCAGCGATGTGTCAAGCTTCAACACAGGCCAGAGAATGTTATGACCTGAGCTGCCCAGACCACCATATAAAGGGAACAGTACGCTATAGAGAAAGCAGGGAAAGGAAAAATGAAAATGACCAGCAATCTTTTTTAGATATAAGGAGAAACAACCAGATCAAAGAAAGATACAAAAGGGGGAAATGGTACAGTGGGGACAGATGGGCAGCACAGCGGGACACGCCAAGACAGGCACCAGCTCATCAGGGCCGTATGAACAAAGTCAGTACTGGAGAAACCAGGGGTATGGGCACCAGGGGCCATACCAGGTAAGACATCACCAGAGGTACTAACGAAACACAAAGAAAGACCAAACATCCCAAATGGTAACTCCTGCTTCATATTTGCAAATATTCAGGGTCTGAAATCAAATAAAAATGACAAAGTTAGTTATATTAGTGGACTCCTATCAGAAGCAAATGCCATGCTTGGAGCATTTACAGAAACACATACAAGGGATGTTTTTGACGGAGAGATTCAGATAGAAAACTATAACATGTATAGATGTGATAGAATTAATAGGTCATAGGGAGGAGTAGGACTCTATGTAAAAGATACTCTCTGTTGCACAGAAGTGCTGAACGCTACGAATGATATAGTAGAAATCCTCTGCATTAAAGTGGAAAATAGGAATCTAGTAATTATCCTAGTATACAAACCACCATCAGCTACTGCGGAGGAATTCACAGAGCAGTTAAAACAAAATTCAACTTTTTTATTTGTTTACCAATTGCGCTCATTTTTGGTGTAATATTAGCATCTTATATGAACTATCTTATGAGGACGTTTCAATAAAATCGGCCAAAAAGCAAATGAACCACGCAAAATTTACTGAAAATTCTTAAAAGTTCCACTTAGGAGAGATGTATTCCGAAGTTGTAGTTGGGAAAGTTGTTTTGACACTTCCTGCTGATAGAACACTTCTAAGTCTATCATGTAGCACGTACCTACTATTCTGTAATAAAAGCTTATATTCATTCTAAAAAAATACAGTTTGTAAGTTGCTTGACATTTAGCAAAATATCGGATTTTATCCCCACACAAATCTGAAAATATTTGGGATACTTCAAAAAGGAACACGGTATTTTGTAAAGCAGTCATTCTTCTATGTTTATTTTGACAATCACGTCAATTCTTTCATTGTTAATCATTGAGTGCCCTCACAAAGGTAAATAACTTACTTCCGAGATAATGGCCGAAACGCGCGGCACCCCTGAGTCGTCGGAAAAAAATAAAAAATCCCGAAAAAATACTTGTTTTTTCCACTGTTTTCACCATATACGAGTGTCTACTACAGTTTACCATCACTAGCTCCGTTTTCTTTCACACCAGTATGTGAGAATGAGAAGACATAATCCATAAGGGCGATTTTACCCTCCCACTACCAGCTGATAGACCGTCATATTATGCCACATAATATTTATTCTGGTGTGTTTTTCATGTTTCTATGCTATTAATATATCGCCTTAGGTCATAATAGATCAATTGTAGTAAGTAAATAAACATTATTATTGATATTAGCGTAAGAAAAGAACAATTTGTTGGCTGGTGTGTGCTGGCCGCTACATCGTAATTTATGACCTGTCAGCACCACTTATCTGAGAAGGCCAGAGAAGGCTCTGATTGGTTCTCAGGCCATATTAGCCCCGCCCACTCTTCTATGATATCAAATGGTGAATTTGTATTATATTAGAGAGAAAAATATAAGAAATTGATAGAAAAAAAACCGTAATTTTTTTTTTCTTTTTGCCGCGTCAGCGCGCATGTCATGACAGGCGCCGACACCATTCCTGTTACAAATTACTATAATTCCTTGTAGAAACATCGTATAATGATGAGAATTATACGAGGGTGTTGCCAGAAAGATGAGCTATTTTTTTGAAAAGAAAAACTCTATTTTCGTATTTTTTCGATTTTTTTTTCTCAGCGCGCACAGACTGTCAGGGGTGCCTTAATTAACAGATAATTGATCCCACTAGCAATGAAAATACCCTCTATTTGATATTCACAAACAACGAGGAATTGATCAGAGACATAACAGTTACAAAAACAATATACTCTGACCATAACATCATAGAAGTTCAAACAAGTATTAACTCAGGGTTAGGGAACTGCGGCACTAATGTTAGAGACGGGATGTTCAGTAAGTTTAATTTTAATAACCATAGAATTGACTGGGAAAGAATAAACCAAGAGCTATCAGACATATCATGGGAATCAGACATGAGCACCCTAAATCCCCACCAGTGCCTAGAGAAGCTGAATACAGAAGCATACAAGGTATGTATGAAACACGTACCATTGAGGAAACCCAGAAGAAGATCAGATATAGAGAGCGTAGGAGATGGTACAGGAGAAGAAAACGGGTTACTGAATTGCTGAAAAACACAAATATGTTGCAACAGAGGAGAGATAGCCTTAACCGAGAGATCACTGAATTAGAGCAAAAACTTAAGATGTCATACCTGACAGAAGAAGTACAAAGGGAACATAGAGCCATACAGGATATTGCAAGAAACCCAAAATATTTCTATTCCAATGCAAAATCCAAGTTAAGAACTACCTGTAAAACTGGGCCATTATTGAGAGGAGATTCATATACTGACGATGAACAGGAAATGAGTGAAATCCTAAAGGAACAGTATGAGTCAGTGTTCAGCAACCCACTAAATGACAGCAAGGTAGAAAAGGCAGAAATATTTTTCACTCCAGCAGAAGGCCGCGCAGACCACCTAACCGACATTAGTACAAATCCCATAGATTTCGAAAAAGAAATGGACAACATGCCCACTCACTCAGCACCTGGACCAGATTCATGGAATGCTTTATTTATAAAGCGGTGCAAAGTACCATTAGCAAGAGCCCTTAGTATTCTGTGGAGAAAGAGCTTAGATCAAGATGAAATACCCGAGGTCTTAAAGAGTGCAGACATAGCTCCTTTGCATAAGAGAGGTAGTAGAGCACTAGCTAAAAATTACAGACCAGTAGCCCTCACTTCTCACATCATAAAAATCTTTGAAAGAGTGATGAGATGGCAGATTACAAACTTCATGGACCAGCCCAACCAACATAACCCGAACTAGCATGGCTTCAGAGCGGGACGATCATGCCTGTCACAGCTGCTGAACCATTATGACAGAATTACGGAGGCATTGGAGGACAACCAAAACACAGATGTGATTTACACAGATTTTGCAAAGGCGTTTGACAAATGCGATCATGGAGTGATAGCGCACAAAATGAGGGCCATAGGCATTACTGGGAAGGTAGGCAAATGGATATTTTAGTTCCTAACACACAGAACACAAAAAGTAGCAGTGAACAGGGCAAGATCCACCATCAGCAAGGTCAAAAGCTCAGTGCCCCAAGGCACTGTCCTGGCACCTCTGCTGTTTCTCATCCTCAGAGCAGACATAGATAAAAACACCCAGCAAACTTTTGTATCATCATTTGCAGATGACACTAAAATAAGCATGAAAGTCACTATGGTAGAAGACACTGAAAAATTACAGGAGGACATAAGCAGGGTCTTCCAGTGGGCAGTGGAAAACAACATGACTTTCAATGGTGATAAGTTTCAGCTGCTTAGGTATGGAAAAAATGAAGAACTCAAAAGGAACACTATATACAAAACGCAAGAGATTCACCACATAGAACGAAAGGAACACGTTAAGGACTTGGGAATAATTATGTCTGCTGATCTGTCTTTTAAAGACCATAACAAGACAAAGATCACAACAGCCAGGAAGATGATGGGGTGGGTATTGAGAACTTTCAAAACAAGGGAAATAATGCCGATGGTGACACTCTTCAAATCGTTAGTGCTCCCTCACTTAGAATACTGCTCTGTGCTGACGGCCCCGTTCAGGGCAGGAGAAATATCAGAGCTGGAACAAATTCAGAGATCGTTTACGGCTCACATTGAGCCATTGAAACATCTAAATTATTGGGAACGCCTTCAAGTCTTGAACATGTACTCATTGGAGCGGAGGAGAGAGAGATACATGATAATATATACTTGGAAAGTACTTGAGGGCCTGGTCCCAAATCTGCACACTGCCATAACAACATACTGGAGTGAGAGATATGGGAGAAAGTGTAAAATAAACCCAGTGAGGAGCAGGGGTGCGGTGGGGACAATATGGGAGCACTGTATTAACATCCGGGGTCCCAGACTATTCAACATCTTACCAGAAGATATCCGAAACATCGCTGGAACCAGTGTAGAAGCCTTCAAGAGGAAACTGGACAAGTATCTTCATCGGGTGCCAGATCAACCAGGCTGTGATGGATATGTGGGGCAGCGGGCCTCCAGCAGCAACAGCCTGGTTGACCAGGCAAGCACCAGACGAGCCTGGCCCATGGCCGGGGTCAGAGAATAGATACTCTCGAAACTCTTCAAAGGTACATCAAAGGTATAAAAGGTGCCCATCGATGGTTTACTAAATAATTTTATTTCTGATTAATGTATATCGACTACTACTCATGTCACGACCTTCCAGGAAACTGTCAAAGATAGTCCAGGTAAAACATGTAGATAAAATTGAGAAATTGTGTAGAGTATTAAAACACGTGAGTGTGTCTCGCTCATCTCGCTCGCGCTGGACTTCTTAAAAATTAAAACAGAGTGAATACAAAATTTAGCAAAAACTCCTTCTAACAGATTAATGACCGTTGAACGATAGTATGAGAACGATCAGTGTCGATAAACCGAACATTAGTGTTTGAGAACCCTAGCAGTGACTATTATTTTGGATATTTCTATTTTATTATTAACCATTATCTTAAGTACTTCCTTCCATCATAGTTAGTTCCCTCTATCATGTTAACTAGTGGGCTCCGTTATCTTAACTTCATCTTATTCCATCCATTTTATATTTTTCCTCCTTAATCTTAGCTATTTCCCTCCATTATCTTAGCTAGTTCCTTCTATCTTAGCTACTTCCCATAAATTCCTTTCATCATTTTAGCTACTGCCACCCATCATTTTAGTTGCTTCGCTAAATTCTTGGAAACTTCCCTCCATCATCTTAGCTACTTCCCTTCATCATCATAGGTCCTTTCCTTCATCATCTTAGCTTATTCCCTCCGTCATCTTAGATGCTTCCCTTCATCTTAGCTACTTCCCTTCATTTCTACTTCCCTCAATCTTACCTACTTCCCACCATCATCTTAGATGCTTCCCTCCATCATAGCTACTTCCCTCAATCTTAGTTATTTCCCTCTATTCCTTGGAGTTTAACTGGAGAGAATTCCAGGGGTCAACGCCCCTGTGGCCCGGTCTGTGACCAGGCCTCTATGGTCATACCTACTTCCCTCCATCTTAACTATTTCCCTCCGTTATCCTAGCTACTTCCTTCTATCATCATAGCTACTTCCCTTCATCTTATCTACTTCCATTCATCGTTTCTACTTCCTTTCATCTTAGCTGCTTCCTTTTTTCATCTTAGCTACTTCCCTCTATCTTAGCTACTTCCATACATCATCTTACCTACTTCCCTCCATCTTAGCTACTTCATCCATTATCTTAGCTACTTCCTTTTATAATCATAGCTATTTCCCTCCATTTTAGCCACTACCCTCCATTTCACCTACTACCCTCTGTCTTAGCTACTTCCCTACGTTATCTTAGCTGCTTTCCTTCATCTTCATAGCTACTTCCCTCCCTCTTAGACACATCCCGTCATCTTAACTACTTCCCATCATCTTTTCTACTTCCCTCTATCTTAGCTGCTTCCCTCCACGAGTATTGCAGTAAGTACCACCACCACAACTTCCATCGCTACTACCGCTACTGCTACGATCACCACAAACATCACTATTATCATTACTTCCACTGTCACTATTTCTACTGTTACCACAACCACAATATTACTATTACCGGTACTACCTCTTCCGGTACTTCCACTCCCTTAAACCCCTTTAAAACCACTACTACTACCAATATCATTTCTAGTAACAATACTGTTACCACCTCTTCTCCTGCCATCACAACTATAAATATCACCACTACTACTACTACCTCCACTGCTTCAATTACCACATGCACCTCTATCACTTCAGTAATTAATAGTACTAACACCACTTCTACTGCTACCACAACTATCACCACAACTTCTTCTAACATCTACCACTAATACGCAGCTCTGTACTTTCTTCCAATATACCTTTATTAACTGACAAAGCTTATTAGCATTTACTTCGTAAGCAGTGTAATAATAATTATTCTTGAAAACACATCGCTAAATATTCATCATGTATCGATATGTTATGGTTGTTATCGGATTTGTGATTATTATGTGCGTTCAGGTGTTGCTTGATCATGACTCATATAGTCTTCAAATATAGCGTGACTCACTACCCAGGTCTCTGTAGACATACAAAACAGATTGGTTGTGGGGTGAGGATGCTGTAGGGTACGTGTCCACACAGAAATGTTCCTCCTCAGATATTAAAATTCCTATTGAGAGCAGCCTCTTTCGTTAGAGGTGGCTCCTGGAGGAAATTGATAAATTGAATAAAATTTTGCATCAGCTCACTGAAACAAGTTTTTTTGTAATTCCATCTTTAAGATGCTGGTAATGACTTGTGTAGGAATGTAGTTGTTGTTGGGGGTAACATATTGTGTATAAGTATACCTATTAGCATATACTCTGAGAGATACCTATCAGCATATACTCTGATAGACATATAATTTGTTACCTGTAAGTTACCAACGTGCATTTC
Source organism: Cherax destructor (assembly GCA_009830355.1). Taxonomy (NCBI): domain Eukaryota; kingdom Metazoa; phylum Arthropoda; class Malacostraca; order Decapoda; family Parastacidae; genus Cherax; species Cherax destructor. The sequence goes on along the minus strand of WNWK01048683.1, from coordinate 3,862 downwards.
GTACGTTACAACGACGACAAGGTCAAACTTGTGTAGAGTTTGCCTGTGAGAAAAAGCTTGCATTTGAAAGGTGGTGTAGAGCCTCGCAGTGCAAAACTTATGAAAACCTCTTACAGCTGCTGCTGCATGAAGAATTCAACAATTGTATGTCTGTTGATGTACAGGAATATCTGATCGATCACATTGCCACAGATATGCTGTAGACTGCAGCATTAGTTGACAATTATGAAATTTCTCACAAAGTTGTATGAGTACCAGAATTTTGATCACTCAGAGGATGAGACTGGTGCCCACTTGTAGGACAAGGATGGTGACAACTCAAACGAGGACAATGTTCACTCTGAAGACACCGAGGACGGTGTCAGCTCTGACGACACCGAGGACGGTGTCAGCTCTGACGACACTGAGGATCGTGTCATCTCTGACTACACTGAGGACAGTGTAAGCTCTGATGACACTGAAGACGGTGTCAGCTCTGACGACACCGATATCGTTGTTCCCTCTGACGCCACCGAGGAAGGTGCCAAATCTAATTATGCTAAGGAAGGAGTCCCCTATGACGTCACCGAAGATAGATCAACCTCTGAAGACACCGAGGACAGCGTCCAGTCTGACGACGTCCGCTCTGACACTGAGGACTCTCTGTCACAACTAAACGTCACTATACTATCTCTCTAATCTATTTCAAAATAGTTGTGTGTTGAAAGTGTACCCACGCAGACCTTCATACTTTCCAAAATTTTATGAAGAGTCATCGTTGTGACGACGAGATACTCATGACTGCAACTTTGGTATTGTCACGACTAATAAAAAAGGCAGTAAATCAAGGCTTGTAGTTCACATACATCTGGACATAAAATATATTTGTCAGTGTTAATAATAAGGAGGTGTCAGTGAGAGTTATCAACTGTACATTCCAGCATGGATCCCTCGACTTCTGTTTTGATGGGAAACATGACCTGCCCATCGATGGTTTACTAAATACTTTTATTTCTGATTAATGTATATCGACTACGGCTCATGTTACAACCTTCCCGGAAACTGGCAAAGATAGTCCAGTGGGAGGGTGGTCAGGTAAAATCTGTAGATAAAATTGAAAAATTGTGTAGAGTATTAAACTCGAGTGTGTCTCGCTCCTCTCGCTTGCGTTGGACTTCTTAAAAAATAAAACAGACTGGATACAACATTTAGAAAAAAATTCCTTCTAACAGATTAACGACTGTTGAACGATCGAATGAGAACGATCACAGTGTCGATAAACAGAACATTAGTGTCTGAGAACCCTAGTGGCGACTATTTTTTTGGATATTCCTTGTGGAGGTTTGAGCTCTTTCCTACGATATAATAGACTGTTAAACTTAGCTTATTGATGAATCCAAGATGTCGCAGCCGTCCCCAACACCTTCTCAGGGGATCCATCTATTGCCACACACTCCACAGGGCTGTATGGAAAAAATATACGTGGTTAATTATAATATATTGCCCCAAAGGAGCGTATGTCCATATTTCAGTCTTTGACTCCAGACTGAATTTACACTCACGTGTTTGGACTAAAAAGTTCACGCATAACCGCCGTCAATAGGTAAATTTTGATGTTCTTGACTACAAGAACTCAGCAGTCCCCTGTTTGAAAAGAACATAAAATTCATACCTTGCTCGTGTAACTTTGAGCGATGGTGTTGGCTCCACCATATACGGCGGAAATGCTGTCTTGATTGTAGAATGCCGCTGAAGAATCACCATCTTGTTTCGATGGAGTTCACTTGCGATTGTCTCTACGTTTGTCTTGCAATAATTGAAGCTGCGCACACTTCTGAATATACTGCGATTTTGATGTTATTCACTAAACGCGCTGGAACAGAGTTCTTATCTTATTTCCCGACGTTAGTGGAGATTAAATTAGAATAACGGATGCGTACGACTAATGTCTATGTTGATTTACGTCGCCTCGCACCGCATGACCCCTAGAGTCGTATGACCTCTACGGAGCCTGTATTCAATCTGCTCCTCGTGCTGCCTTGTGCCTCGTGCCTCGTGCCTCGTGCAGCCACGAGGTGCCTCGTGGTGCTGTGGTCAGCACAATTTGTGACACACTGTAGTCAGTACATCTGGCTTGAATTAAATTGTTTTTCTCAGCCTGACGCGCCTCCTCTGGCCCTTTCCTAAGGGAGGAAAGGGTGAGGGCCCTTAACAAGGGTAGTAAGGGCGCATACCCCCCCCCCTCCTTTGGAGAATTTTCTCCAAATTTCTATTATATTATTAACTTCCCTCCATCATCTTAAGTACTTCCTTCCATCATACCTACTTCCCTCTATCATGTTAACTAGTGGACTCCGTTATCTTACTTAACTTCATCTTATTCCATCCATTTAAATCTTTTTCCTCCTTCATCTTAGCTATTTCCCTCCATTATCTTAGCTAGTTCCCTCTATCTTAGATACTTCCCTCCATCTTAGTTACTTCCCATAACTTCCTTTCATCATCTTAGCTACTGCCACCCATCATTTTAGCTACTTCACTCAATTCTTGGAAAATTCCCTCCATCTTCTTAGCTACTTCCCTTCATCATCGCTTCCTCCCTCCATCTTTGCTACTTCCCTTCATCATGGCTTCCTCCCTCCATCTTTGCTACTTCCCTTCATCATGGCTTCCTCCCTCCATCTTTGCTACTTCCCTTCATCTTCTATACTTCCCTCCATAATCTTAGATGGTTCCCTTCATTTCTACTTCCCTCAATCTTACCTACTTCCCACCATCATCTTAACTACTTTCCTTCTTCTTAGCTACTTCCCTAATTTATCTTAGCTACTTCCCTCCTTTATCTTAGCTACTTCCCACTATCATCATAGATAATTCCCTTCATCTTATCTACTTCCATTCATCTTTTCTACTTACTTTCATCTTAGCTGTTTCCTTTTTTCATCTTAGCTACTTCCCTCCATCATCTTAACTACTTCCCTCCATCTTAGCTACTTCTCTCCATTACCTTATCTACTTCCTTTCATCATCATAGCTATTTCTCTCCATCTTAACCACTACCCTGTCTTAGCTACTTCCCTCCATTATCTTGGCTACTTCCCTCCCTCTTAGACACATCGCATCATCTTAACTACTTCCCATCATCTTTTCTACTTCCCTCTATCTTAGCTGCTTCCCTCCACTTCCTCCACGAGAATTGCAGTAAGTACCACCACAACAACTTCCATCTGTACTACAGCTGCTGTTACCATCACCACAAACACCACTATTATCATTACTTCCACTACCACTATTTCTACTGCTACCACAACCATAATATTACTTTTACCGGTACTACCACTTCCAGTACTTCCACTCCCTTAAACACCTCTACAATCACTACTACTACCAATATCATTATTAGTAACACTACTATTACCACCTCTTCTCCTGCCATCACAAGTGTAAATATCACCACTACTACTACTACCTCCACTGCTTCAATTACCACATGCACCTCTATCACTACAGTATTTAATAGTACTAACACTACTTCTACTGTGTTACGCCTCTACTTCCTTTTCTGTCTGGTTTACCCATTTTCTTTAATAGTACATTGCGTTCATTTTCTTTAATAGCTAAATTTTAAATGAATGTCCTTGTATTAACCTTTGTTTGTATAATTATATTGTGGCCACATTTTGTAAATACTTCTATGTTACTTTAGGTTACCGGGCTGAGTATCAGTGAATTTTATAGTTAAGAGTAACAACTCTGTACGGTGGTTTGACACCCACCCCCCTTCTCCCCTTCTGTGTTGTAAGTCACGTGACCTACCTAACCTCCACGGTCAATGTCCTTGTATTATTAACCTTTGTTTGTATAATTATATTGTGGCCACATT